>OZ026837.1:16646675-16951675 GCA_964023205.1 Lutraria lutraria | reverse complement strand
ACAGGGTATTGCTCTACAGAGGTTGTACTGTACTTTCTTACATATCCACGACTAGTACTGATAGAATTGATTTCAATCATGAAGCATGATTGTGCGGATGTAATGGTATCATATTATAGGAGCGATAAAAAGTAGTATCCAAAAGCTTTCGAGTATGTACGTTCAAATGTCGTTGCTTCCCGTTGTATATGCTTTATCAATAAATTATTCGCATTACCGGGCAATAAACTGACAAACAGTTTAGTTTAATTTGCAAATGATGTATTGATCGTTAGATCCCAGTACGATTCGCATAGAAGCGATCGATGCAGTTTTTAATACCATAATCCAAAATTATTGATATCGTCAACATGCATATATATGTCTAATTACAAAAATGCAATTTCATGCATATTTTTCCTATTCCAGGAAAACGGTGTTCATGTAAATATCTCGTTTAAAAATTATTATATATTATCATAAAACTACAACCCTCGAATCGGGCTGTACACGAAGGTGTGAATGGTTGGCCTCGTAAGCAGACGATTTTGAATCATTCTTAGGTTCTCAGACAACAAAAACAGGAACACAAATTACTGCCGTTTACTCTTTGTAAACAAAAACAAGGAAACAATTTCTATATTCAACGTGACTGATTACGTTATGTCTCTTTTCATCAGCTGGGAAGACATGATTTATCTGCGTGATACTCATGTGTTCTAGATTATCGTCAAGTTGTGACGTCACTGTAATATACCGTTGTTTGAGATAAATAATTCTGACCTTGAATTAGTTTATAATTATATTTGAGGCCGCACTATTAAACTTGTTGGTTTCCTGTTAGTAGTCCGACTCATTCAATAATAGCCGACACAAAAAATATTCAGCTATTTTTAACGATTATTCGTCCTTTTCATATTCGGGGGCAAGCATATGATTTAACATCTGAACTCCTCGGTATTTGTCCATTTAAAGAACATTCCTCGGACATAATAGGGCGGCCGCCATATTGGTTTTGTTGTTCACTTACTACTTTCCATCATGACTGCCCCTGGGAAGGCTCCAGGGATGGAAACAAGCGGTTTCTCTTTCAATGGGGACATTTTTATCAATCGTGAACACGTTTGAAAGTCTGTAATTCTGAAAATGATTCTTGAAAACGAATACCAAGTGTTGAAAAAGTAGTGATTAGCAGTTACCGGAAACCACACAACCAAAATGTGTAACCCTACGCATATGTATACGAGACGTATTTATCAATTACGGAAATGCCCGAGTAGTTACGAATGATAATTTGAACCAAAATTAACAACGCCGACCTTCAAACCCACTGTTTAAAGTTTGGGTTGCATAAACACATACAAGCATTTGATAAAGGATGGTTTATATAGTGCACGTGTAGTTTATACACGATGTCTCCAACAATAACATGACCTTGGGGTGTCCTTGGGCTCGAATGTTTACGATCTGTATGTTTGTGTCGCCGACAGTTATTTATTGTTATTTATGTATTGAATCATATCAATCAAAAATACTTTAAATCTATTTTGGTGACTTCTTCATATCATTACTCAACTAAATGATCTCAGGCCAATAAAACGCCCAATAAAAATAAATAAACAGTACAACCTCTCCAGAGCGGTACTCTCTTGAGCAAAAACCTCCCTTTAATAACATTATGATTTTCCCCGCTGTACATTTTAAGTAACTATACATTTAAAGGGGCATGCCCTGGAACTGAAGCGTCTCAAATAGCAATCAAATTGGTTTCATTTTAATGCCTAAATCAAATAATGACAGCCCTGTAAAATATTTACGAAAAATCTTGCCAGTTTACTCAAAATACACATTTCAAGATTGACCAAACCTGCTGATTTCGGCTTCAGAAATTATTCGTCATTTTTACAACTCGACCCTTTCGGAAACTGTCAAAACCGAAAACATCGCGAAAAAAATTGAAATGGTAAGTATTGTTCATGTTATTTTCACTTGAAAGGCAGCCCCTCAACAACAACATGATTTTGCCACTCCCAAAAAGGAGTTGCTTTGAAGAGGTTGCGCTGTACGTATATCTTAATGTAAGATTTAAAACATAAGGTTTTCCTACTTAAATGATCGAGACAGACAAACTTTAATATTTAAGACGAATTTCAGACCAGGTGGTTAATAAGCACTATTGGAAACGCATGTACGGAGCGATAGCTTGTTGTAATCGTCGGGTCAATTTAAACGTCGCAGCTAAGGCCATGCTCATTTAGCGATGTAAAACATCTATACATGCTTCACGTTTTCTGGGATTTTCTTAGCACAGCACATGACACGGTAGTTTGGATGGTGACACTGGAAAAGCGTTCCTAAAATATCGAATATCTAAAATGTCGAGATTTGAATCCCCAACCATCGTTCAGTAGTCCAGCACGGTACCACTAGACCATCGATCAGCTTTCCATACATCAGAGCCTTGGCACATTAACTGGACTGTACAGGTGAAAAAATATATCACGGTTAGATCCCTCATGGACCATGTTTAGTTATATCATTTTAACGTCGTCACATAAACTACAAACAAAAAATATATCCTTTTTTTATTGCTGATACCCTTTGTCATTGAAAGAATAAACTAATTCACCACATACAATACATACAAAATTCAATATATCTATTGTCAAAGTTTTTTTGTATAAATTTAAATCATATTTTGCAAAACCACGTCAAAACCCGGCCCGGATGATTTTATTATTACCTTATCCGAGTGAATAACGGTCTCAATTTTGATAATACACGAGCAGATAGATACGTTTATTGATTCCTTTCCATTTAAAATTACATGAAGACTATATAATGAATAAGTGTAATATATATATATATGAAATACAAGTACAGAATTGTTAAACATAAATATTATTCATGTACATGACTGTATACGATTAATGACGGAGTTCTGCAACTACTGGCTTTGATCAGAGAAGAATGACAGGATATCGATTGGTTAAACTACACGTATATTGTTAAATAATAGGCATTTTCAATCAACTATTTCGTATCCTTTTTGTGGGAAATTTAAAGTCCCATTAGCTTTTTGGATGTTGAAATTAAAGTAGGCCTTATTTTACCTATAAATGTGTTTTATGAGTAAAACTGACTTTTACTTGCAGCAAAAGCATTCCGAAGTTTTTTAAAAAGAATTTAAGCACGAAGTACATGAAGAAGTACATGTAGAGTATTTTTTCGACATTTTTACGATATGTGGCTAAAGAAAGCCCTTATGCAAAACATTGTTTTAGTGCAAATTTATATATGACAATTTCTTACATTTTAATTTCATTTTGTCGAAGTATTTTCCAAATTATCTGTTTATTTAAAATTAGCTTTGAAGGGTCAACCAATTTCTTATGTTATGTCATCCTAAGGCGGTAACGCACCCTAAACTGGTTCCCGTTCAATGTTGCAGTGCACCAAAGGGCTTTGTACACACAGCAAGTCAACGGGAACCAGTTTATAACGCACCCTAAATCTAAAACTGGTTCCCGTTGACTTGTCTGTACAAAGTCTTTTGGTGCACTGCAACATGGAACGGGAACCAATTTACCCAAATTTGTAAGTAGTGGCTAGGTATATAGGAATGTTCGTCAACATGTATTATACATATGTTACTGAAAACGACAAGCTGGACTACAGACGAAAGAAAGGCCAAGGCGCTAATACATTTTTGAACAGGAGAATTTTTGAATAAGTCGTTCTTTTTTTTTTAAAGTTTATTTTAGAAACTGAACAATAGTTCAGCTTTCCACAGCCATCACTTTCTCAGCGCGCATGAATTTGATGCGGACCAAAGTACTACGATTTGTTTGTCGACATCCACCATAAAATAGTTCCCGTTCCATTATGTAGTGCAGTCTACATTTGATACTGTACTTTGATTATTAGAAGAGTTAGCTCCCTTTTTTCCGACAGAAATTCTCAGGCTGACACTAAACTGGTTCCTGTTCCATGTTGCAGTGCACCAAAGGCCACCAGTTTAAGGCTGACACGTGACGTATTGTTCAGTATTGTTTCCCGGATGTGTTTGCAATGCTCACAAATATACATGTACCCAAACCAATCCGTTTATGTAACCCAAATCAACAAATCAACAAAAGCTATAGTCTTTTTATTGTAATTATAATGTATCATGTTACATAATGAGAAAATAGTTCAAGCATGTTACAACATAAATTTAAACTGTCTGGATTTAAAATAAATTCTAAGTCATTTATCATCAATTATGATTATGTCCTGTTTATATACATTATTTGGTTTTGTTTAGTGGAAACATTATTTATGCATGGGCGAAGTTCGAAATAATTCAATTTCAGCCACAAAACCATTACTGTATGTGTTAAATGGATATAATTTGATGATAACTATTATGGCCTACCACATCTCTGTGCGAAAAGTTCAAACTCTCAATTGCCTGAAACAGCTGAAAGATGATGAGATTATCTTGTCTCTGTTATGTACATTAGACACGCATACATAAATTTAACCAGTTTAAAAATCTCTTGTGTGTTTTATACGTACATATAAGATCTATTTGAATTGCTAATTTGGTTAATTTATATTATAAAAATCCTCACGAAAACGTTACATCCCGATGAATTTAAATATCGCCTAAGCTAGCTGTCTTTAAAACATATCTTTAGTTCAAACTGACACTAAATCTTAGTACCGTAAAATTAATAAGATTCAACTCATCAAAGTATTTACATTTCTTTATATTTATTAACGTGGAAAGATGTATGGTATTCAAACGTCGGATAATTTCAATACACGTACATTGTACTTTTTAAGGTTTTTTTCTTATACACAATAATGATATTTGGAATTATGATATATAATGACATCGATTGTGCAGGTTAAAACATTGATACATCTTGATTAATAACTACTTTTAGACTACGATTTAAAGAATGAAAGAACGAAAGTATGAAAGAACGAAAGTATGAAAGAACGAACTAACTAAAGAAAGAAAGAATGAAAGAGGAACAAATGAAGGAACGAACGAACTAACTAAAGAAAGAACGAACGAAAGAAGGAACAAATGAAAGAACGAACGAACTAACTAAAGAAAGAACGAATGAAAGAAGGAACAAATAAAAGAACGAACGAACGAACTAACTAAAGAAAGAACGAATGAAAGAAGGAACAAATGAAAGAACGCGAAGTATGAAAGAAGGAAAGAACGAAATTCATGGAAGAACGAATGAAAGAAGGAACGAATGAAAGAACGAATGACAGAACGAATGGAAGAACGAACGAACGTGCTTATGAACTACGTTCTTTCATTTGGTCCTTCTTTCATTCGTTCTTTCTTTAGTTTCGATTTAAAGAATGAAAGAACGAGAGTATATTTTTATGACAACGAACGAACGAACGAACGAACGAACGAACGTACGAACGAACGAACGAACGAACGAACGAATAAACGACTCTGAAACGAAATATCGAATGAAAAAGTATGTGAAGGAATGTGTGATTGGAATATATATATATAATATTCTGACGTACCATAAATTCGATGTATTAAAGTACGGCTTAGAGAAAAAAAACGATTAAGATTCAGAACAAATAATAAACAAATATAAATACAGTTGTACACGAAACAGTCCAATCTGTGAACGCAGACCTACACTGGGAAGGACATAATCTTATATTTATGGACATGGGGCCTTTATTCGAATGTCATTTTTATTCTACACAATTAATGACGCTTTTTAGAAAGATTTGCCTTTATTTGGACGTGATCCGCTGACACAGGGTTGACTACTAGTATATTTCACTGTTAGATTGTTTATCTTTTGACGTATATGAATTAAAGAACAATATACACACTAACATGATATTAACAAAGACGTGTTTATAAACTACTATTTTTATGAGAATAATATTGAAACTAAATTCACATTATTTCTGTTAGTTTCAACTATCAACTATTTTTCATTAATTCAGTCGTTTTGTCTAGAGTTCGTCTCAATTACTGAAGTATCCAATATCATTCGATGACTTCTAGAGAAATGGAGCAATTACATGTAAATAAATACACGGTCAACAACATTCTGTATGTTTCACTAACAGGCAACATTGATTTATTAGCATTTAATAATAGCAAGACGTTCATTCAAATACTATGACCGAGTATGATAGATATAAGAACTTAGATATACAATAATCAGGTTAATATATTATTTCATTTGCGACTACTCTCCGAATGGAAAGAAACTCAATTAAGGTTGATAGAATTGCATATATTTTTATAGCAAAAAGCTCATGGGACTTTAATGTGTAATACCGCAACTGTTCAAGTGAATCATTAGATTAAGTACCGAAATGTCGGATCAATCAACTTGTGTTAGTTACCTTTCATAATTCAAATGTTTTCATCAATATCATTAAACTAGTTTACGTTCCATGTTGCCGTGCACCAAAGGCTTTGTACACAAAAGTCAAGGGGAACCAGTTTACAATAGTATCTTACTAGAGTTATCTCCCTTTAAATGAAGTAATTCACCAGTCTGAACTAAACTGGTTCCCGTTGACTTGTGTGTACAAAGCCTTTGGTGTACTGCAACATTGAACGGGAACCAGTTTACAAACATAGACATGATGGTCCTAATCAAATCAACGAATTCATTAATTAAACCCAACTATTACAAATCAAGACTTATAATACAATTGTTCGAACATATTTCAGAAAACAAAACTCAATGTTGGTCCAGTGGTTAATTAATGCGTTGTGTAATCCGGCGATCCGAATTCGCGGTTTATGAAAATTTGACAATAATGTTGATTTTCCTCCACGCGTGGATATTGAAGTTGCCTGGTTAGAATATCGTCCAGTTAAACTTGTAAGATGAATCGACCGCCGTATATAACTGAAACGTTTTTTTGTAAAGCGGTGTTAAATCCAGATAAATAAAATAAATCCACAGCATGGTGGATTCATTTCTATTTCCATACCCACTCTTTAAAGTCAAACAAATCTGTAATAACAACTGGAAATTTTAATATTTTATCAAAATAAATCCGTTGAATTAAAAAGAGAGTCTAAGTGACTGGTTGCTACACATTTTAACCCCGAGTAACGCTAAACCACAATACTCGGGTAGTACGGTCAAACATGAATGGGATACTACGTTTTACGCTTGATTAAATTTCCCGCGCAATTCAACTCGGCTAAGGTCATAGACAGCTTGTTGATTATCAACAGCGAATATGTTTAAATGTTTGTACTCGCTGAATTCTATAAATTTGAAGCTTGCGACAACAAAGTAAAGGAACAAGAATTCTAAATTCTATTCTATCGCAACAAAATTCTCAATAATATTTACTACGGAATCCGTGACCCATATCAAGGCGGCTTTATTCAGTCCAATACACACACACACACACACATACCACATTTCATTCATTGTAGAAATACACCGAGTGTGGCGTAGAGAAGTCAGTTCATACCTCGGTATATCGCTAGTTTGTGGATACTTGGATAATTTCTATAATATATTATTCTGGTGATATGGGGTTAAGACATGTTCTACGGGAACTTAATGAATGGAAAAATCTACTTATTGTGATATTTTTACCAATTGTGTTACTGCCACTACCTCTGATCGGTGGAACGTCTGTAAGTTAATTTTCTTACTTTTACACCTTTGATCTCTCCGTTAACCTGTAACTCTGTGTGTCACGTGGTAGAAGGCAGGAATACACGATATGTTGATTTTGTAAATTTCGTAGATATTACATTTTTACGATTTCTAAAACTACGTTGTTTCACTTTATACGTGTAGCGTATTTTGTCCGTCTTGCCACATGTCACTCGCTGTTCGTTGAATCAGTATTGTTGTAACCTTAACCGGAATCGATATATAAGTGGATATTGAATGTTGTTATGAACGAGCGCTAAAAATGTGTAACTGTTTCTATGTAATTCTAGTCATAGATCATTTTTGGTCAGTTTGTTGGATTTTACAGAGCTTAGCGTTGTTCATGAACGTTACATCTTCCTTGTTACTTGAAAGTACTTTTGTTAACTCGATACCAGGATATAAATACACGTGGGTCGTGTTTAAATTTTCTTTAAGTTTGTATGCTAAAAATCTTTAGGTCGGATATTGACTGATTAAAAAATATTGTTACATTCAGCATTCATAGACTGCTATACATATCGCTACATTATAGATTTTCATCTTAACGATAAATTACAGGCACGCTGTGAATATAGTTCACTAGAGACACTAAGCCTATCTGATGATGCAATTGTTACTCACAAGTAGAGAGTAGAGATAGTTTAAACTCGACATCGACCGTTCCATTCCGTACTGAGACGGTATCTAAGAGACCGACTTTAGTTATAACCACTGTTTTCATATTAAAGCGGCACTCGAAATTTCAATAAGAAATTCCTGAAATAATTAAAATTCGTTGCTTTAAAATTTACACAGTGGCAATAATATTGATAAATTTTTATACTAGCTGGCTTCTGTATATGTTTATGGCTTCGAGGGAAATTAATATATAACACACAATATACGCATGATCGTTTGACTATAAATATTTTTCAATTTAACCTTACACATACTGGCCTAGGTCAAATAACCACTATTTAAACATTATCATTTAACGTATAGAAAACCAATATCTCAAGACATGCCAACTTTATGTTACAATAATCAAATAAACTATCCCTCACGTTGACTTTGAGCGGCAGTATATACAATGTATTATAATTACTTAAGGCGTAATATTATTTTAATAATTAATTTTAGTAACATGACTGACCCAGCAATGAAAAATATAGTAAAGATAGTTGAAACAGAAACCTTTAAAATGGAAACCTACTTTAAATCAAAGTACTGAAAGTTCTCATTGAAACCAAACTTACATAGGCTTGCACAGCAAGAAGCGGGAACTACCTAAACAATTGCATGACGGATTTAGATAAACGAAGGTCCGCATAAAAAATCATGCTCACCGAGCTAGTGACGGATAAGGAAAGCTGAACTATTCAAAAAGTGACTAAAATACGAGTACGCTCTTTCTGTCTTATATTTGATATTAAATTTCTAAAAAAGTAACAAAGTGATTGCATACTCAAAGAGATAAAATGTATGTGTATAATAGTTAATTTGCGTTTATATTATGTTTGTCTTTCATCTTTTTTATATGTTGACTTATAGGCCCACTGGGCTGGGTGTATTTCATATTTCTTTCTATTTGTAACATTGTTTCTTCACATGTCATTTAAATACAAACATTCTTACTTATTAAGACTTTGATATCATTTGAACTTATATGATAGATTATTATCACTTATTTATTCAAACATCATGTTAACTGTCTACTAAATGGATGGCAACCCGCGGTAAGAAATTGTTGTATAACACGGTAATGAAAAAAGATGACAGCTCAATTACTTGATACATACATATAACAATAGTACACTTTTTGAGACACGAGCATTTCGAAGCTTAAATATGGCAATTACATTACGTACTTAACATTTTTGGTCGATTTTCTTTTGAAATGATTAATGTTTATTGTTATACTGTACAACATCTCCAGAGTGGCCCTCTCTTGAGCAACAACCTTCCTTCAACAACAGCATGATTTTTTCCACTCCATATTTAACCTCCCTAGAGCAACAACCTATCAACAACAACAACAACATATTTTTGCTACTCCCAAAGGGTGTTGCTTTGGAGAGGTTGTGCTGTTTTATAAAACCTAGTTTAATAATCACTTGTGAATGACGTACAGTTGACCACATTTTTATTTATCGTAATACACGATTTTAACCTTTTAATTTATCTACAATGAAACTTGAGTTAGCGACCACTTCCGATTAAAGGCCACTCAGTGAACCTAACCCTAAGGGCCATTCTTTAAAACCCGTCATTGATTATTTAGAACAAAATGATCTCTGAATAAAGGCCACCTTTCGTTAAATACCACATTTTATATTTCCCAAGGATGACCTTTGTTCACAGGTTTGACTGTTCACACATGTATTTGAAGTTTTACTGGAATAAATTGATCATAATTAACATCTGTATTATAAATCATGCAAACCGGATCTGCATTAAGAACGGATAGTTTTTACTTTATACAAGGTTATTTGGGCAATGATTGTATTCAAGATTACATGTACAAACATGGAGGAGGTGGAGAAATATGGCCCTTAGATTGATTAACTTTAAGAATATATATGTTAAGATAACGTTCCCGAAAAACACACACGAAGGTATTGGGATATTGAATACAGCTAGAAAATGTGCCATTTTGGTGACACTATTTTAACCGGGGATATATCATGATTTTAGACTACATTTGACTCCAACTGACCAATCACCGCAAATAAAAAGTGTTTGCTAAAACATGTAGATCACATGCAGTTTGTCATTGTATAAACATATATACAATTCTCGGCTCGTTGCGCTCGTCTCTAAATTTTTATTGACATCGGTTTTCTCGTGACCTATCCTACACACAAAATGCATTAAAATCATATAACAATGCACTGTTATCATATATAAACATGAATCATTTACTTACAGTTTGCTGTAGTGATAGTCTGTCGCTGTGTTGTTTCCGTTGTTATTGTTGTTGCTGTTGTCACTGTTGTTATTTTATTGTTATTTTTGTTATTATTGTTGTTATTAGCTCACCTGGCACAGAGTGCCAAGGTGAGTTTTTAGGACCGAGCTATGTCCGTCGTCGTCCGTCCGTCGTCAACAATTTCTTTAAACAACATCTCCTCCTAAACCACTTGGTCAATTTCAACCAAGCTTTACAGGTGTGTTCCATGCGTGAAGCTCTACCAAACATGTTCAAATAATTCCATTCCATGCAGAACTCTGGTTGCCAAGGCAACCAGAAGATTTTTTTGAAAATCTTCAAAAATCTTCTTCTCAAAAACATGAGGACCTAGAGCTTAGATATTTAGTGTGTAGCATTGTTTAGTGGACCTCTACCAAGTTTGTTCAAATTATTGCCCTAGGGTAAAAAAAGGCCCCGCCCCGGGGGTCACTTGATTTATATAGGCTTATATAGAAAAAAAAAATATTCTTCTCCAAAACTACAAGGCCTAGAGCTAAGATATTTTGTATGTAGCATTGACTTGTGGACCTCTACCACGTTTGTTCAAATTATGGACCCCGGGTCAAAATTTGCCCCGCCCCGGGGTTTACTCTATTTTGTATTGGAAAATTTGAAAAATCTATTTCTCCGAAACCACAAGACCAAGAGCTAAGATATTTTGTGTGTAGCATTGTCTAGTGGACTTCTACTAAGATTGTTCAAATTATTGCCCTAGGGTCAAAATTGGCCCCGCCCCGGGGGTCACTTGATTTATATAGGCTTACATAGGAAAATTTGAAAATTCTTCTTCTCCGAAACCACAATACCTAGAGCTAAGATATTTTGTGTGTAGCATTGTCCAGTGGACCTCTACTAATATTGTTCAAATTATTGCCCTAGGGTCAAAATTGGCCCCGCCCCGGGGGTCACTTGATTTATATAGGCTTATATAGGAAAATTTGAAAAATCTTCTTCACCGAAACCACTAGGCCTAGAGCTTAGATATTTTGTATGTAGCATTGACTTGTGGACCTCTACCAAGTTTGTTTAAATTATGGCCCCAGGGTCAAAATTGCCCCCCCCCGGTTTTCTCTTTTTTATATTGGAAAATTAACAAATCTTCTTGATCAAAACCACAAGGCTTAGAGCTAAGATATTTGGTACGTAGCATTGTCTAGTGGATATCTACTGAGTTTGTTCAAATTATGGCTCCGTGGTCAAAATTGGCCCCGCCCAAGGGGTCCCTTGATTTATATAGGCCTATATAGGAAAGTTGAAAAAATCTTCTTGTCCAAAACCACAAGGCCTAGAGCTTAGATATTTTGTATGTAGCATTGTCTTGTGGACTTCTACCAAGTTCGTGCAAATCATGGCCCAAGGGTCAATATTGGCCCTGCCTGGGGGTCAGTTGATTTCACCAACTACTTGATAGTTGAGGTAGATAACTTTTTACCATGACAAGTAACTTCCCTTGATTTAATTATCCCTTAGTGTTACGATACTCAGGTGAGCGATACAGGGCCTTCATGGCCCTTTTGTTTTTTATTATTATTGTTATTATTGCTATTGCTATTATTATTATTTATTGTTGTTGTTTCTGTTCTTATTGTTGTTATTGTTGACATTAGTGGTGTTGTTGATTGTGATGTTGTCACTATGTTGACTGGAGCTAATTTTTCAGTGTTTCTTTTTATTCATGAATACATAAACAAAATGTGAAGAATCCGTGAATGTTCGCTTGTTGTTCAGATTGTACAACACTGTTACAATAGTTTATCATTTGACTATGTATTCAAAAATTATAAATATTGATACTTGCCAAACTGGCAACTAATGACTTGTCTGATTTTGCAACACATGTCATAATGCCAGTTTTCAGGTCAATTCTTTGTTACATCTGGGTTTTGACAAAGAAATAATACACACGTTTAATAAGGTTTGTGCCAAAAAATAACGCTACGTGACAATTGTATGTCATCACCATCTATGTGGAATATATACGTTCATGGGTTCACTTCATATCTCCATTTTCCGATCAATAAAAGTTCATTGAAAAATGTCAAGGCTATTGTCATGTCGGCGTGTATAGATAACACATTAAGACATCTTGTGGTGAAGACAATGTCCGATGGTTGCGCCCAGTACTTAAATATTATGATATAGGATGTCTAAAATATGTTAAAAATAAAAAACGAGGACGCGTTGTTTATAATTACAGAGACCGCCCGGTTAGCTCAGTACCTACTGATCAAGAGGTCAGCTCCTAGGAAGGAGAACGCCATTCTTGCGCCGGTTATCGCTAGAAAAGTTTAGACTAATCTTATTCATATGTACAAGGTCACCCATTCAATTGAAAGACCCTGATATTTACGAGCGTATATGCGTGTTTTAACTTCCTTGCTGTGATTCCTATCATGTACTTAGTACGTGTTTTGTTATTGCTATTATTATGTTTTGAAGTCAGCTAATAGCTGTTTACTTATTATTTGTATACCGACTATAAATATTGTTTTGTTGTATTAGTATTCGGATATGCCGTCTTGTATTAGTACTCGAATATAGACCGTCTTTTTTATTTTGGGATAGGTTTCGACTCTTTTAAACATAACTCAAGGAATCGACTATATTAATGGAACGTAACAGACTAGTAGACATTTTCCATTACAGTCGCGAATATTTTGAAAGGTCGTGTATGTAACATTGTAGTGAATGTCTGTAGTAGATTATCTGACTTATCAGCATCATCATCATCATCAGCAGCAGCAGCAGCAGCTGCAGCAACAACGTCCACAGCAACAGTATAAATTGCTTCCTTTACCGCAATCGTAACTACTCGGGCATTTCCGTAACTGAAAAATACGCCTCGTACATAAGTGCAGGGTTACAAATTTTAGTCATATTGTTTCCAGTCACTACTTTTTTAATACTAACTATTACTAGGCACTAGTTTTCAAGAATCATTCTTAAAATGGCTGACTTTCAAATATTTTTATCGTTCAAGTTCCTATTCAAAGTGAAACAGGTTGTTTTCATTGTTGGATTCCCAGGGTCAACCAGGATGTAAAGTAGTCCGTAAACAACAACAACAACAACAACAACAACAACATAGTATTACAATGTATACCGATTGCTGATGGTAGTACTCGAATTATTGCTTTAACAATGACAACAGAAACATCTTTTCTAACAATGCATTCTGGGATAATCTCTTCGAATAAACCGTATCCTTGAGAATGATTCTCGCATGACAGGCCTTGTGATAATATACAGTGAACAGTTGTAACTCTGTCAATGTGATAACCTTGAATATGAAATACATAAAGGTACGCAGAAAGCTCGTTATGCGCCGCATGATAAAGCTTTTTTAATAAAAAAATATATGCACTTTACTGCATTCGTTCTTGTCTGTTCGAATGACGTAACTTGGATCTTGTCCAGTTTCTTGTCTTACATCAATACCAGACCGTTTTACAGGCGAACATAGCTTGTCTTCTTTCCGCAGAATAATCTGTTTTATCTTATGATTGAATCGAAAGACAAGCTACAAAAAAAATGCATTGCCTTTTTTATGGTTTATTGATCTTGACACATTTCTTGTTCCATGTACTTTTGTCCAATCAATACGAGGGTCGTTGGTGAAGTAATTGTTTTATGATATGTTTGTATTTCATGATATACTGACATACTTGGCATATTATATAGGTCATATATGCGGTTATAACATAATTCGGATGGTTGCGTAATACGGCTATACGAAAAGAGATGAAATGATACGAGAGACATTCATTCCTACATGCATGTTCCGAAGGTCACGTTGTTGTGGTCTCTGGCTAATGATCGCTGGCCATAACGGCTGTGAGTTCGAATCTCTCCCACTACTAGAAGAAATCACATGTAAGGAAGCAGGTCGGGGGTTCTATCCAGATGTACGATGGGGATCTTCCTCCGCCGTTACAGCTTAAAAAGTCGCCAATTAACATTAACACCCTCACTGTTGGCATTAAACTCCAGTGTAGGCCGTACTCGCATCTGCTGTAACAATTGTCTACTCAGCCAGTTAACTTCCTGTTGAAGAATAATTTTATTACTTAAATGGTCTTACTTCGTTCTGTCAATAGGTTGTAAAACTCGTTTTGAAGACCGGTAGTGGGAAAAGACCGTCCGGCTCTAAAGAGCAATGATTTTAGATCCGGCTCAAGTATATTTAAAATCCGATTAAGCACCCCGGTAAACAGATACATCTTTCACATACACCACGGGAGGTACTTATAGACAGGATTGACTGTATATTCGTTTTATGAAAGACAGAAAATATAACATGAGGATAACAAAACTAATGTAACTTCTCCATATGTTCAAGAAAATCGACAATGTTGTTAAATGTTCATGTAAAGATATGACCTGGCGCATTCGAGAATCGAACCCGGGTCGCCGGGTTACAAATTCCGGCAATTACCACAATCGCGTCTGGGAAAAACAACCAATATGAATCCTAACAGAACGCGTCTTAGTGCTCCTCATGCGCACTGTGTACTAAGTCATTCTTTGAAACTGAAAAGTTGGTGTTTGCCCTATTTTTCCAGCCAATCAGCTGCCGAGAATATTTGAATTTTGTACCTATACCTTTCATGAAGACGACTGTTTGGGCTCTTTAGTAAATAGAGTGTGACCTCCTTTTATCAAGAGTACGATGGGAAAAATATGGCAAACACTAACCATTACTTCGAACGCCGCTTTTATTTTCTATTAAGACAAGAAAGCAAAAAAAAAACTTGTCACTGATTGGATAAGAAAGTAGGGATGAACACTAAGTTTTCATAATGGTTCTGAAGCACGTTTATGTATTGAAATGCGTCATTAAAAGTGCCTATACATAAGTTAGATATCGGGCACTGGTACAAGTCATTAATTAAATAATCCATTTATAACCGTCACATAATCCTGATCCGGGCGCTTGATACAAAATCAGTTATATTGTATTATCGTATTAAAGAAAGTCAAGGTGCACACTGTACAATAAATTTGTCGTATTTTTACAAAGGTTCACGAGTCGGTCACGCAAAGTTATTAATCTGGGACCCAAAAAACACAACATTTTTAATTTGAATGTGGGACAAGGCTAATCGATTATAGAACGTACAATAACTTGATTAGTAATTGCCAGTTAGTGACGTCACGATCTCACGAACTTGAGGTATGGACGACCATGTCTTTGGCAATGTCATTCGAAAAGTGCAAACCGATTTTAGGTGCCGTATTTAGAAATACAAACACATACTTAACAAAGTGTATATCTCTAGATATGAAGTGTTTAAAGGCGTTAAACGATATTTATCAGGTTGTTAAACATTCAAACAATTTAAAATGTAATAATAAATATATGGTCATGGTTTGGCGCTTGTTGATTGCCAAGTCTTGTTACATAAATCTTATTACCACAGTGTCTTTAATTTAGAATTATCTGTTAAAGAGATTGAGGTAATGAGATAGCTTATTTCTTTGTGTTGAATCATAGTGTCTAGATAAATTATAATCAAACCTGTGCACAAAGGCCACACTTTGGAAGGACGAAATATGGCCTTTATTGATAGGTCGTCCTTATTCGGAGATCGTTTAGATCTAAATAATCGATGAGGGTTATTAAAGAATGGCCTTTATTCATAGTATGGCCTTAAATCGTAGTATGGCCTTTATTCATAGTATGGCCTTTATTCATAGTATGGCCTTTATTCATAGTATGGCCTTTATTCATAGTATGGCCTTTATTCATAGTATGGCCTTTATTCGTAGTATGACCTTTATTCATAGTATGGCCTTTATTCATAGTATGACCTTTATTCATAGTATGGCCTTTATTCATAGTATGGCCTTTATTCATAGTATGGCCTTTATTCATAGTATGGCCTTTATTCATAGTATGGCCTTTATTCATAGTATGGCCTTTATTCGTAGTATGACCTTTATTCATAGTATGGCCTTTATTCATAGTATGACCTTTATTCATAGTATGGCCTTTATTCATAGTATGACCTTTATTCATAGTATGGCCTTTATTCATAGTATGACCTTTATTCATAGTATGACCTTTATTCATAGTATGGCCTTTATTCGTAGTATGACCTTTATTCATAGTATGGCCTTTATTCATAGTATGGCCTTTATTCGTAGTATGGCCTTTATTTATAGTATGACCTTTATTTATAGTATGGCCTTTATTCATAGTATGGCCTTTATTCATAGTATGGCCTTTATTCGGAGGTGGCCACTAATATGGGTTTGTCTGTAGTTTTGTTGGTTCAAAAACGATCTTATGCAGGCATGACCAAACTCCAATTAATGCGTTCCTTAACCTTATTATATATAACGTCTTGACCTAGGTCACAGTGTTATTAATGTCACTGGGTTACGGCATGATTGCCTGGTGTTAGGCGCTCCGTATACTGTAATTTAATCCTAACTCTTTGTCTAGATGGGATATCAGCTTTAGAATCCTCAATGTTTAATGTTTTGTGTTTTTTGTATTTAACTAGTTTATCATTTTACTGATTTTAATGCTACAGTGATTATCTTAAGTCTTTGACATTTTTGTTTGCGTAAAAATATGATATCTAAAACTTACATTATAAGGCCATTTTGAAAAAATTGGATATATAAAACTAAGATCAAGAAAAAAGTAATTGAATTGTACTGATATCTCGACCCATTTTTTGTGCTTTTTTTGTTCCGTTCTGTATTTTAGTTTCTTGTTTTCAATACACGCTTAATTATGACGCTAACAAGATGCCTGTCTCTCCACCTACCTGCTGCTAAAAGTTGGGTCCCGTAAACTCTAACCAGCCTTTGTGGATGACATTATTGTCTTATTATATTTTTCGATTGAAATCGATCGAAGTCATCTTCGTCATTCAGGTACTTTTTAATTTAGACGACCATTTTGTGTAAAACATAATTTATTAGTACAGTCGCACCTGTGTCTGAAGGACAACTTAGAATGGCTCTATTAATGTACTGGTTCTCGTATTTAATAGTTTCTTTTGTCTATTGTCTGAAACAAATATGTGCAAAAACTTAGCTGTCTTCTTATGGTTGCTTACTTTAACTCTGATTTCACTGTGCTTGATTACTACCGTTCAAATTATACTGGGACCGGACCGGACCGGACCGGACCAGACTAAACCGGACCGGACCGGAATTTACGGAGGTCAATGGTCCAACATGGGTGTTCGTCCGGGGTCTTCAAAATAAATAAATGAATAATAAATAAATTAATATTACCTAAACAAAATATATAATTATTATAAAAAAGTCAATATTTATTTATTTTTCATTTATTTATTATCTATTCATGATACAGTTACCTATAGGTCTTCATCCGTTCTTTCAGCTGGAAAAGGCACCAGCGTTTGCTAGTTGAATTAAATCCCGAAGTAATTATATTCACATAGAACAGAATACATGTATGTTGATGATGTCTCTCTTATACATTTATCTACATCTTTAATACATTTATATGCATCAAATGTATACATTATGCCCTACTGAATAATTTGAGATGTAGATTATGTAAATAGGATTTTTGTGACATTTAATGTTTAGTTATGTAAAGATGATAACTTTCTGTACATGAAACGTTTTACTTTGAAAATACCGAACAATAAATTAAAAAAGACTGTTTTTCATCGGATATGTTTACTCACTCCGTGCTCCTAGAAATGAATCAATGATAGACAATGTCTGCTTGAATCATTTTAGGATTTTTATTATATAATTGTTTACACTGTCGATATACAACACTAACTTTGAGGTCCACCCTTAGGAAAGACATAATGTGACATTTCTTGACAGGTGAACTTTATTAAGAGGTCATTTTATTCTTAATAATCAATGGCGATTTTTGAAAGAATGGCCTTTATTCACAGGGTGGCTTTTACTTACTCGGATGTGGCCTTAAACACAGGCTGGACTGCATATGAACATACATGTACATACATCAATTAAAAGTGACAAGATCAGATAATAGATTTTTTTTATTGGGACATGTCCTCGAACAAACAGCCAGTGTCATGTTGCGACTTAAAGAAGCACCCCTAGCTCCTCGGTTCCTGTAACCTTGAATATTTCTTATGTTGTTATCAAATAAGGCAATTGTCTAGTCCACGTTATTAAATACAACGTAGAATACCTCATGTCTCTATAGTCCGAACTCAGCTTACTTAATTGAAACTGTCTGTCAAAATGACCAGTGATTCTGTGGTAGACCGCATCCCACCCACACACTATATACATCTGCTCGTAAAATAAATCTGTTATTATCAACGATGTCATGTTAATTAATGAATTTGTGTTCTGTAATGACCTTATCGCGACCTTCCAGTTTGACCTTGTCATAACAACGAATAAAGGTAAACAAAAAAAAAACAATAGACCAATTACATACTGTCAGTTAATTATACATGTATAATATAAAACTTTTTTGTATTACAGTACACCAGTCTGATCTAATCAATATATTTGCATAAAACCATTCTACGATATTTGTTTACAGTGCTTCAAACTGTGATATATATATTTGCATAATAACATTATAATTATAGCATTAATTTTGTAAACAGTGTGTCAAATTCTGATTATATATTTGCATAGTACCATTCTATGAATTTTGTATAAAACTAGTCATATTTTAATCATGCAATTATATCGCATTTGTTTACAGTCCGTCAAAATGCTAATTTATATACATAATGTATTTGCATAATTCCATTATATTTATGATTCATTTGTATTTGTTTACAGTGCACGAAAGTCTAACTTATACATTTGAATAATACCATTTTACGATACATGTATTTGTTTACAGTGCGTCAAATTAAAATTCACAAATTTGTATAATACCATTATAATATTTATGATATTTGTTTACAGTGTGTCAAATTAAAATTCACAAATTTGTATAATACCATGATTATAAAATTATGATATTTGTTTACAGTGCGACTTAATCTAATTAATTTACATAATACCAGTCGAATATATATATTTGTTTACAGTGCATCCAATTATAATTCATATATTTGCACAAAACCAGTCTATAAATCGATTACTTAGTATGCATTACTTCGTATATACGTAGACTGTGCTTTTTTCAGCGTCTGCAATCAATTCAGTATGTAATCATGCAAAGTATAGGTTAATGGGAATCTCGTCCAAAATCCACTAAGAACATAATCCTATATAAACATTTCTTACAATTTTAGTATTTGCTTATTGATCGTATAACCTGTGATGTAATTACGGACTTCTGAATAAATGAAGCTGTCTTATATTTAGAATCATTTGTTTAGACATTTTCATTTTCCTTCATCGGCATTTGTCTGAAGTTACGGAAATGCCTTAGTAGTTAAGACGTTGATCGGTTACCCCAGAGACATTTGACGTCAGCTTGAAGCCTGAAGCTCAAAGGCAATCGGAATTCCTTGGTGTTTGTCTAAAGAAACTTGATTTCCTCAGACATAATGGGTAGGCGGCCATTTTGTATATACTTACGTACGAGGCGTATTATAATTATAAAATTTCTCAGTTACGGAAATGCCCGAGTAGGTACGATCGATCGCCTCAAAGGATATGCTTTGCCAAAAAAATAAGGGAAGAAAAGTTTGGCGACCTACGTATTATCCCTTTTTTCTCAAAAAGCTGGAAACACTATACCATATTCTTTGGCTTCATTTGCATGGAGTCGTTTATGATCAACGATAATCTCTGTAAATCAGATTAATTTCGGTATAATGCCTGGGAATATATGCGCTCAAAGAAAGTCATTGTTCATAAAAGCCGATTTATGTACTGATACAATTATCTGTATTGAAGACGAATGTGATGTTATTTATGTTTCCATATCATACACACATATACTTTTATTATGTATACACTAGTACATGCATATACATGTTACGGAACACGATACATTGAACATCTGTCACCACATTCTTTAGACCTACATACGCATGTAGATCTATTTCTTAGATAATACAATGTGACATATTGGCATTTATGCAAAATTAATATGCTTTTCTTTTGACCGTTTCCTCCCTGCTTTATTCAGAGACGCTATCGCTCCTTCTTGTTGCCTTTATAAGCATAGTAAATTTTGTATTTTCCTATATGCAGTGGTACATTAAATATGTCAGTCTTGTGCTTCCCATCTAATTATGATGAATTTCTGTCCAAATTTAAGTTTATCCGAGGACCTAGCTATTGTCAAAGACCCACTAGTTGTTGAAAGACTGTTTTGGCTATGAATAATATATGTTTTGTACGATCTGATGTTTCCAAAGACTTTGAATTTAATAAGAATTTGTGTTTCAAAAGTATTATGTCAAAACCGTTTATGCTGCTCAAATGTAATGTGTTGTTAAAGGCGTTGTATTGCCAAAAACTGTACTGACAAAGAAATATTGCAATTATGATTGTTTGTTCCTCTATACAAAGCCGATGACCTCTTTTCAGCGAAGGGGCCTCCGTGGTCAGGAAATTGTGGTGTCTGACTAGTAATCAATAACCACTCCTCATTTTAAGTACAAATCCCACCCAGAGGTCATACACGTTTCACATGTGAAGAAGCTCACATGTCCAGTTAGCTTATAGAAGGGCGGTGATTTGTACCAAGATGTTCACCCGGGGTCGTCCACCACTTTTAGTTCGCCAACTGTTAAACACCAATGTTTTCATCGAATGTAGACACTGAAAAAAACAACTTCATTTTCTCCCATCCATTTAATATTTATAGATTCATGTGATTCACATTTTTCAACCCCGTTCTCACGAATCAAAACTCTGAGTTTTTATAAATTGTATACTTTAAGTATCATAATGTGTGTTAGATTCAATTCAAAAGATCATATGGGAGATATTAGCTCTCGAGTGAATGTTTTTCATTGGATATAGTTCAAATATAACAATCTTACCCTAAGGCTAGTAATTATTCTTTTTTGATCGCGTCTGTATGCTCTATGAAAAAGTGGGAGTGTCGCTGTGTATTTATTTTCACGGGTTTTCATTGGTTGATTTGACACACCTCTCCGCGCACACCTCTTATCGATGAAGTGGAAACTGGTTTGTTTTCATGTTGATACTAAAATAGAAATCACAAAACATATTTTGTAGTTATACGATGTGATAAAATCGTGTAGATTTACATAATTTCTATTTGGTTCATCAGGTGCTTACGTCACTTCCCAGTAGGTGATTTTTTATTGATTATTTTTATCACCTGCCCGTATCTTCGCGTGAAAGGTTGGTTAATAGAAAGAATGTGGAAATTTAATATTTTATGAAAGTTTGTCTTGCGTGTTTTCCATTTCCCTCGGATGACCGTGATGAATCCAAAATGATGGTCTTTCTTTCATGTACAATAAAATCCCTGAAAACCGTGCCAGTTCCGGGCTAGGCCAAAAAGTCCTGCTTTCTTAGAGTTCCTGTTTTCAAAGAACTTTTGATCAATTCTGAAAGAAAATTGACTTGAAATTGACTAAAAATCGTCAGATTTTCAGAGAATTCAATTTTTCAGAAAATCGGGTTTTTATGGGTTTTTACTGTGCAATGCAATATCCAAAAATATCACCCTCGATCTTACGTAATTGTTTTTAGTGATGAAATATACATACTTATGGACCTCAAGCTGAGTGGTTTTATATTGCCTTGTTCTTCTACACACCAATTTACATCAGTTCACCTTATGTATAATGACTCTAGACGCATTCCTTCATATTTCATAGCTCATTTGACATGGTAGATAGATATTAAGGAGTCTGTAGGTATAAATGAATGTGTGTATATAGGAGAAGGAACATAAGAGGTTTTTTATTAACTTCACCTGTGGTTATGTAATGTGAATATCATTCTCTGTATTGTGTGGTTGATTTTCGTGGTTTCTGTGCATTTTTTTCTATTTCAGGCCCCTGGTGGGTAACCCCGTTTATCATCCCTGTAATAGGCAGAACAGAGGTTCTTTCCACATTACAAAGTATATAGTCATGTATATATAAATGTTAAATTTTGTATAGTAATTCAAAATTATAAATGTATGATAAGCATACATGTTATGTGGCCAGAAACGGAATTTTGGATGTTAAGAAAAAAGGCTTTGCATCGCTAAAACTGTACAAACGAATGAAAAAGGAAAACATACTAATTTCATCAAGAATCTCTTGACTTTGATACTCTGATAGTGATATCTATCTCAGACAGTCCTTCAAAATTTAAGAGACATAATATTTTGGAAAAGTATTTTATTTAATCAAAATTCACATATTTCGGTTTCTGTATACTTTAGCTTATTAGAATATCGAACGTCTTAAAGGGGCATACCCTACAACAGACAAACATTATGTGAAAGTGTAAAAATTTGCTAGATGTATATGTAAAACCGTTACAATATATAATGGGTAATTGCAAGAAGAACTTGGGTCATAAAATGACTAGTTTAGGTACTAGCCGCAAAAACCATAGCTATGAATAATAAATCGCTTCCACCCAAAAATTGTACAACAAATTTCAAAGAGTATCCGATGTTTTATGGATACTAATATTTATGTGATTTTATTTTTAATTGGATGAATTTTAGGCTGAAACTTTCTTCGTCGGCTTTTTTCTTTACAAGCTTCTAATTTATCATCATTTTGTCTTGATTCTAGATGCACCAAGTTGTAGGGTATGTCCCTTTAATGTGAGTAGAATTTGTGCACCAGTGGTAAAGTGCTAGCTTACTGGACGAAAGTGCGGAGGGGGGAGGGGTTCGAATCTCGACTCCGCCTTCCGATATTTCAAGGACACCTTTCCCCATCCCAACTACATGTATTTAGCAAATACTGTGTTTAGAAAACCACAGGAAACTTATGCGGCGCGTATCGCAGCTTTACACCGGGCACGATCAACAACCGAGAAAATAATTATTCGAAATAAGGGTAGGGACATAAATACCCGGTTCTCCTGTATCTTCTATCTCCCCCTTTCTGGTGCGGTCCTGAAATTACCGTAGCGGTCGAATAGGCATTTAAACGACAGATACAAACTTTATAAAGATATATAATTCATGTCACTTTGATTTCAATAATACTGATATAAATGCGTAGTTAAGATACATTATTGAAACTCATGTGTATATATATATAGAAACACGGAACTTATATAAGAAAGATAAACAAACCACAGGGAAAAACAAGGCTATACTTCAAGGTCAATCTGATTTCATCAGTTTAGTATGTAAACTTTATATGTTTATTTTCATTGGCGCAAAAATGCCGCACCTCAATACATTCGAAGTAAATAAAAGTTTTATGTGTCACGTGATTGGTGTTTAATGAAACATGAATTATAAAACATGTACTATCGATACAAGTACAAATGTACATCATTTATGAGTTCATCACTGTCTTACTGTTCGGATTACAGTCAAACGACACCCAAGTCAAAATGTACCCACTTTATTGTCAAAATGTATCCACTTTATGGTCAAAATGTACCCACTTTATGGTCAAAATGTACCCACTTTATGGTCAAAATGTGCCCACTTTATGGTGAAAATGTACACACTTTATGGTCAAAATGTGCCCACTTTATGGTCAAAATGTACCCACTTTATGGTCAAAATGTGCCCACTTTATGGTGAAAATGTACCCCCTAGAAGTTAACATGTACATGTATTTTAAGATGATTTATATTTCCATTAATTAAATTTGAATGTGAACTTTAACAAGGAAATACTAGTATAACTATACCTTGATTAAAAACAACATATTTTCAAGATATCACAACCCAAATCTATTAATTAATTAAACTATTTTTTATGATAATTAGATATAAAATGCGAATGGGTTTGACTTCATGGTGGGTACATTTTGACCATCAAGTAGGTACATTTTGACAAGCTCCTTTCTGTTCAGTCGATAAAAAGAGTATACGCTATCGACTAAACTGGTTCCCGTTGACTTGTGTGTACAAAGTCACATGGAACGGGAACTAGTTTACACTATAGACATCATCAAAAGACGATATTCAAGGGAGATAATCTGGTTAGAAAAAGAAGCCACCATGAGTTATCCCTATTTCTATTATATAAGATAAAACCCGTATTATACGATTTCTCTTTCATATTTTTGTTACTAGTATCTATTTTTGACTTTGATTTGCTCGAGGGCTCTAAAACTGAATATTATAAACAGATAATAGTTTAGTAGGAGTGATGTGCACCTGGTATACCACATAATTGCTATTGATTTTTGCACCGTTTGAATGAAACTATTGCAGGATTATGAAATATTTACGTCACGTGTCTTGCCGCTTCTGAATCAATTCGGAAATTTTTGGCATCCTCGCTTAAACAATTGGTCTGGAATTCATACACGTGCTGTTAAATATAAACTTTTCATTTATGTTATATGAGTCACGTTATGATAGTCTATTCTCGCTAATCTTTTATACTTTTATATTTGATAAAATAATGCAAAGGCATTGTATAGTATTTATTATAACTTTGGAAGTATTTTCTTTTTCATGTACTAATTATTCATTATTATTGTTGTCATTCATTTGGCCGTATATGGTAAATATATTGTATTTGCAATAACTTTAGATGTAGCAATGTCAGTATCTTTACATGTACATGTATTAACATTGTCATTGACCTGTATGTTTAATTTGTACCTTGAATATCTCACGGACTGTAAAGTCTTATGTATTGAAAAAAAATAAAAATAAAAAAAAAATAAATGAATGATAATAATAAAAAAATAATATGATATATTTTCTTATATTTTTCAGGTCGCAAAATGTGCGTACGCTGTTATTATCATTGGGACGTTTTGGGTTCTGGAAGTTATGCCGATAGCTGTGACGTCATTGATTCCAATATTTCTGTTTCCTCTGCTCGGAATTATGCCGTCTTCTCAAGTGTGCGTCAATTACGCTAATGTACGTATACAATTATAAATCTTAGTATTATTACAGAACAGAACATAAGATTTATATTTTGGATTTGAAAAGATTGTTTAGGTGTCATGGTATCCTGTTTGGTCATTTTTCAAAGGTCCTTTATTGTTCCGTTAGTTGAGTCCCTTTAAGTACGCATGCACTTAATATCAAAATCTCGTACCTGACCAAAAAAAGCCAAACTATCTGAGTGGGAAATCATAAGGTTAGAGTTAGTTTAAACATATTTGTTCCAAGTCATTCACAGGTACATGATAAGGTTAGAGTTATTTTTCATTACAAACTATTAATGTATACAACACGGTTGTTTTATGACAAAGAAATTTTGTACTGGCTACACTGAGTGTGTTTGCAAAAATAAATAAATTAAGATAAGTTCCTCCTGAAATGTATCAAAATCGAAGATACGAGGTTGTTCGACGTGTGGACCAGGAAAGCAATTAAAACATATATGTAAAAAATCCCATGCTCCAAAAAATAGACCACGCCCAAACAATTGTTTCATTATTAAGAAATGACAAATGGTACTTAGTAGTTTACTAAACGTAAGTTAGCGATTGGTGTCATTTAAATAACAAACAAACTTCAAGAGAAAGTAAATCATGCAGGCATTGCTCTGTGATGTTGACCTAGATAAGTTGTTGTGTGGCATAATATCAGAAGTGCTATTTGAAGTTCAATGTGGTTGTATCATAGCAGACTATGGTGATTTGTTAGCATTTAGGGTATATTCTATTGGATTGATGTAGGGTATTACATTACCATGTGCTTATGAACTATATACATGAATTTATTCATTTGTCAAATACTCATGATTGTCAATATGTGTGTATTATTTATAACATGTACATATATGATTGTTATACTCTCCATAACGGAGGATTGAATAAAATATACAGTCAATATACTTCATGAAAAAGCAATCCATACAAAAACCATAAACCAATGCTTCTTGTAATTCGTTATAATTTTTCTTGTTATAGATTTGATTGATAAAGCGCGTAGTCCATTGTTTTAATTTCTTATTGATTACATTTATAAAGAAAACAGACAGCCATGAATAAACATTACAATTCACTCATCTGTTAATGACCTTTGCTGACAAGTTATGCTGTACATCGCGTTTACACCATTCTTCCTCACAGTGCTTTGATTTCACTGCAGTTTATTAGCTCGTCTGTTTTCGAAGAAAATATCGAGCCATTGTGATTACTGCGTCGTCTGCGTCAGCAAAGCTCCAGAGATCCTACTGAGGCGGTGAACAGACGAGCGGTGACATCGCTTGCGGCGTTCTTGTTTAAAATTCGGGCAATTATACGATATCCGCCTTGTGTTAAACAAAAATACACTCATACATTCTAAAATAGCGTCACCTTAAGAGGAAATAGATAAACTTATAAATAGCAAGGTTGAACATTCAACCTTATACAAAGAAACGAGTCATTCATTTGGTACTTCATAATCGGAACTCCTTGTCGTTTGTCTAAAGAAAAGTGCGTATTTCTCAGTTACGGAAATGCCCGAGTAATTACGATCGGTTACTTCAGTGACTTTCACAATGTCATTAATAGGGCTACATATATACACTCTATAATATTCTTCATAAACTATACAACCTTTGTTGTCATATCTATGATATACGAGCATATGATTTATCATAGCGACAGACGACATATATTTACATTTTTGCATGTTTATTATTTTTAGTGCTGTACATTAAAATTAATTCGCCTGCTAGGATCTTTTGACTTTAACATTATTTATATCATTAGTTTAGGCCACATTCGGCATAATTCGGTCAATGTCGTTTACAAATGCTATTTTTTTTCGTGACTTGCTGTTAACCTATCTTGTCAATGTTAACTCGTGTGAATTAACTACAGTAAAACCTCTCCAGAGCAGCCCTCTCTTGCGCAACAACCTCCCTTCAACAACAGCGCGATTTATTTCCACAGTACGATCTATTTAACCTCTCTAGAGCAACAACTTCCTGTCAACAACAACATAATTTTGCATCTCCCAAAGTGTGTTGCTTTGGAGAGGCTGCACTGTACATCAATTTCAAGGCCGCGGCCGTGGTCCAGTGGTTAGAGCGCTAAACTTGTAATCCGGTGGTCCAATTTCGAGTCCCGGTGTTGGTAGGTCATACCCTTCTATGAAAGAATTACAAAAACGTCGATTTTCATCCATTTTCGTCAATCTGTTGAGACGTTGCTGGCTCATTGTGGAAGGCTAAATTAGTGCTTGTTAGAATACAGTCCAGGAAAAAATGTTAAGGTGGACCGGTCGTTAAAAAAGGTTATTAAACTCACTAGAACGAAAGTGTTTTTATTATGAGTATTTAACAACATGAAAAACATTATGAATACGATATAAATGATTTTATAATAATTTGTTTAAAAAAATGATTTTGGAAATCTAAAATTCACTTTTTGGCATTTCTTATGTTTGCATAAACAATTTTCATATTGCAAGAACAGTCACACAATTCTTGAATAGTCTGACAAAGCGATATAAAATAATGCTGACTTCACTAGTCTGAATCCATTACTTATTCAAACACAATAAAATGCGAGCTCTTTGTGCAATAACTACCAGTCACGCGATGTCTAGCTATATTTGAACTTCAAGAAATCATTTCGCATTTTATGTTTTCAATCACATGAGTATCCTTTACGCTACTCCGTAAAATCGATGTTATAAAACATGAATACATCAAACTACGCATAAAACTTCATTATCTTCCATATTTATCCCGAATTTAGCTGACGATCATATGAAACGTGATATCTTTCAAAATAATTACCAAGAATCGAGTGTTTACATTTCGTAAAACCTTTTACGTTCATGTTCACATTGCAATTATTAATAGATGCATGCAATCATTTTTATGATGCAATTTTCACTTATTCAATTTCTTGTCCAATCAGTGACTCGCAAGGACTGATTTTATTTTGGCTTTCTTATCTTAATAGAATATAAAACCGACGGTCTTACTTTTTGGTTTCGAAGAACGACTTAAATTAAGTCACACTGCGAAGACGGCTACAATGCATATTGTTGAAACAAAGGCAACCGGAAGTACAAAACATGTCTAAAATGCTTATATTTTTTTCAAGAAATTCGCTTCTACATGCTTGTACTGGAATAATCTGAAACGGAATTTTAACCATTTTTATATCAACCAAAGAAACCGCCAAATAACACGTGCGTTAATAGACTCCATGATGTAGAATCATTGATTAAACGTTGCGGCGTAATCAGCATTTTCCTGTTTATATATCTTCCATTGATTTCAGTTCTTCGTTTGACGTCATAATACCAAACAGACAATTGGTAAACCAACATGTTGTAGTTTCAACTATCGATGTTTCTCTATCAGCCAAAATAGCGTCGATAACCATCATATTAATGGGAGTTGTACGACCGCCAGACGAGCCAAATGAAGCTCGTAATCTATTTATAGTAACACCATGATAAAGTACAACTTTTCCGGTCAATCAGTGAAAATCGTTCAAAGACTCGTCACGGTCTTACATTATATTCAATACGTGATTATTATTTACCTACTATGATAATCAATGCTCCATTCTTACATGAACAAAGAAACCGGAAATGAAGTCTGAATAGACTAAATGCAAGTTAATGGTTTTCTTAAGAAACACATGTACAAAAAATTATGAAAATATACAGCTATACAAAACTACACAGATCTCACTTTTAAAAGCGGTAAACAGACGAGCGTTGGCACCGCTTGTGGCTTTCTTGTTTGAAATACGGACAGTAATAAGATTTCCGCCTTGTGTTAAACAAAAGTACAATCATACTTTCTGAAATAGCGTCACCTTAAGAGGAAATAAATTAACTTATACATAGCAAGATTGAAGATTCAACCTTACACAAAGAAACGAGTCATTCATATCTTACTTCACAACCTCCACAGAGCGACACTCTCTTGAGCAACAACCTCAATGCAACAACAGCATGATTTTACTATTAATTTGACCTCTTTAAGGCAACAACTTCTAAACAGCAACATACTATTGCTACCCCCCTAAAGGGTGTTGCTTTGGAGAGGTTGTACTGTATATTCATAAATGAATCATATTGCTTTCTCTATTTTAATGGGACACTTATGTGAGCACCGTCAAGCTAGCTTTATTCATAATGATAAATTTACAGCTTCTGTGTAGCAGTGAATATTAACACCACTTCGGCTTCGACTCTTAAATGATATTATGTCAAGTACTAGTATTGAAAAATTGGGGATTTCTAATTCAGAAACCGAAATAAATTAACTTATGCTCCGAGACCTCATTATATAATACTCCGTCTAAGTAATGTCATTCATATGAACGAAATGTATAATAAAACATGTTTTAAGGTATTAGGATCCTAACACTCTAGTCATTATCTAAAAACGGGGCGAACAGAATTTGGAAATGTTTATAAAAATAATTTTGATAAGTTTCCGTAATAGGTTTCCATGACCTACCATTCGATTTGAAAAAGAAAACAATGGCATTCCTCCCATGGAGTTATTTTCCATTTAACTTTGCATTGACGTCTAAGATTTCAAAAATTAATGAAAAAAGAACATCCTTTACAATGAATACCCATGATAGAAAGATGCAACAATGCAGTATCAATCTAATTTGATATAGAAAGCAATAGGTCTCCATGCAATATCTAAAGAAATTAATGATTTTCTATTTTGAAACAAGGGCAACAACTCTTAAAAAAGTTTTAAAATGTTTTGAATTATAAATTGAAGTATCCGAGTTTATTATTGAAAATAAGAATAATAGGGCAGAACTATTTTTATAATATCAACCATTTTGTTCATTGCATCCCTAATATGGGGCCTTTTTTGTCGTAAATGCTGCATTTACGTCGAAAGGGATGCAATACCTTAACTTGTAGATTTGTACTTGAGTAACCGCTTACTACGATATGCTGTTATGTTTCTCGAGAGCTATAAAGCGCATTAATGGTGAAAAAGTAGATAAACATCACATTTTATGGCGAACATTTGTAGAACATAAAAAAGAAATTGACATTAAATATGTTAGTAGGTTTGCAGTCGCTTGGTCCATGCGTTTATTTATTGTAGCATATCGTTTACTTGGTGCAGTATTTATGTTTTATTTGTACAAGTTATGTTACTTATCCACGTCACCTTAAATAGCTGTCGAATAGCCGTTATAAACAACAGATAAATAAACGTGCTAAATAAAATCAATGACAAATATTAAAGGAAATAAATGAAAGATAGTTTTCCACATAGCTATAGATATTTCGATTCGGTTCCATTTTTGGCATAACATGGCACTTGTTTTTGCATGAATAACTTCTTATTGTACCGATGCGCCATGAATGTCCTAAATATTTTAAAGTGCAAGCATTTAACGTGTTCCAATTGTGAATCAGAGCGCGTAAGCTATTTGAACAAAAGACACATTTACAATTGCAATCCAGCCATAAGATACCGACCTTATTTGTGAATAAATTGTCACACAATTATGTGATACGTTTTCTTTACATCGGCATAATTCTATATCTTCTCTCGCTGTGTTTAAATTCGTTTCTTAATTTATTATTTTAGTATTATTTTGTTCAAACATTAATAATGGTTTGCTTTTGTGATATGAGAGTGAGGCGAAGAGGGTCAATTATATTCAAATATAATGACATCCAAATAATTTCTATGCATTAAGAACTCTACTAGTTTATCAGATTTCAATTCACCATGGTAACTGTATTTTTAGGATACTCTGATGTTGTTTATGGGAGGTTTGATAGTGGCGGCTGCTGTAGAAAGATGGAATCTTCACAAACGTATTGCTCTCCGTGCACTCACACTAGTTGGCCCAGAACCAAGATGGTAAGATTTGATGTATATCATCAAGTTGACAGAGGCAACAAGGTGACATTACATAATCGTGTGCTTAAATCAAAATGTCATTATAACGATTGATATCGTCTGTATGGTATATGCATTGAATTACAATCAAGTTGGTGTGGAGTTAAAGTTAGTCATAAGTGTTCTATCATCATGAATCTGGTCCCGCTATGCCCACCTCCAATTACAGTCAACCCTGTGCTAGCGACCATCTCCGAATATAGCGCCATCCTGTGGATTAAGGCCAGCCCCTTAGAAACTGTTATTGATTATTTAGACAAAATGACCTCCAAATAAAGGCCAAACATAACGGTCACATATTGTCTTTCCCATGAATGGATGGCCTTTGTTCGCAAGTTTGAATGTAAGGCTAATGGCCTTCGTCTGCCAATCAGCGCTGAAATAAGGGCAGTAAGAGCATTTCCTGCCATGGGACCGTTACTTTTCCTTTATCGCCCGTCAGCGCCTAATTCATACCAGTAAGATCCTTGATATCTTTGACCCCTTTTACGATCTATAAGTCAGAGCTAATGAAGCGATGTCAAAATGAAGCCTATTTGTGATATTTTTTAGGACCATGACCTTCGTCATCGTGTTTCATTTCTTTGCTGTAGTTGATAGTCCTGTTATGTTTTGTTCAATAACCCTTGCACGAAAGCACAATTTTAAGAATACAATGGTACTGTAGAGTTTTAGAAAGTTGAATCCCATTTCTTATCTTTTACACGTGTACCTAAATACTTGAACATGGATTTTATTTTAACATTCTTGAAGTTAGCTCTAAGACGGGCCAGGTCGTTATTAACGAGCAGAGATATTAAGACGAAAAATATAGGCCAACTCAGTTTTTATTTTGAATAATCATAATACAGACATGTTTCACTTTCCTAGATATGCAGCGTCAATTTCCCTAGAAAGTCGGTTAATATGTCTGTCTTTACTTGTATAAATTAAAATAACAATTGTCTGTCATGTTGATGTAAGTGTTTTTTATGTCTTTTTGCTCATTTACGTTTTGATTACACATGCATAACAAACGCAATTTATGAATTCAAGTTATGTGTGCGATTTCCTCGTTAAAATGAACATTGAAGCACAATCATTTAAAGGCACATTAGCTTTTTGAATTTAGTTATACAAAACAATAGATGAATTGATAATAAATATATATACATTTTATTTGCTCTAAAACAATATTTACAATATGTAAAGTCTTTCTTTTTGTTTTCTCGTGAAAATAAAATGTTGTTTGATGCCTTTTCTGATTTTTACCATACCATTGTAAAAAGACTGCATTAATATGCTATATATGTACTTCGTGATTAAAAAAAAAAGAAAATTTAGGATTTTTTATTGAAATAAGACCTACTCGAATAAACATTGTGCATCCGAAAGATTTATTTTCTTCATTCTAGAGGTAGAAAATTGATAAATATGGTTAAAAAGCAAATATTTAACAACAGTTTAATAGTTATTTCCAGGAGCTTTTGTATATTTTAGTGTTTGAAATTTTCCTGAATTGAATTGCAAAATTGACGTAGAAGAAAACAGTATTATAGTGTTGTTCGGTTCGGCACGAAATCTAAATGATAGTACATGTACTATATTCGTTAAATCGGATATAACAAGTTAATGGGACTTTAAGTTCAAGAGCAAGATTTCGGACGTGGGTCCATCCACGGACATGTGTATGTGTACTGTGGAATCATTAATTTTCGTTGGAGATTTAATTTCGTGGATTTAGTGGGTCGGCTCATCCACGAAATCGAATCACCACGAATTTAAATGCAGAGATAAGGCATTTCTTGTTGAAAATCAAAATCTACGAATTTATGTCCCCACGAAATAGCCATTTTAGTAAAAAACACGAAAATTGAGCCCAACGAAAATAAATGAAAATACAGTATATACTGACAGCGCATTATAATTGTATGTTTCTGGTTACCCGACCTACGCGGCCCCTTGTTTCTCATGCGACCCTAGACTTTTTATTGGGCTCGAGTAATGGAATGTACACCCATAGTATAATAAGTAACTATCGCATATTTATCTTATTGTAACGCATCTGAGTCAGTTCTTATTTGTAGATCATTTTCTATATTTAAATGTGGATTAAATTAATCTGATTATTAACGAGATTAACTTGTATTTTGATTCAAAAATGTCTACTTACTATTATGTTTTCATTTATTACAGGTTAGAACGATTATGTATACATTTTATTTCCGTGTCTCAAATAAACTTGTCTTGCCCCATATCGATAGGTCGGGCGTATATTGTTTTTGGCCGGTCTGTCTGTTTGTACCAAACTTTAGCATTGCCTTTAAAATCAAAGCGCTTCCACCAACAGTCATCAAATTAAATTCCATTTGCTGGTTTCTTATGACAACCTCTACTGGACCTGCGCATTTTAAGGTCAGTAGGCTAAAGTCAACCTGAGGGGGCATTGTGTTACAAAAGCATACCATACAGTTTATTGTTCTCGTCAAAGATTTACTTTTATATTTGCTCGAAGGAAATATTCTTTGGGAAAATATGCCATTAGCTACCTAGTTGTGTGGTATAACATTAATAATGATGCCATTGTAAAGACAATTTTTATAATTAATACAAATGTTTAACGGTTTACTTTCTTCATTAACTGAATACAGTCGAACCCACATGTTCTGAACCTTTCTTATCCGGAATCTTCTCTAAACCGTACACGTCAGCTGGTTCCGATTCTTATTAGAAATTATCTTTTATCTAGAGCCATTCTTATCCGAAAGCCACTCCAATCCGGACAGTATGTCAGTCCGGACATGTTCGTATTGGTAGGTTTTAATCTACCTAGTGTTTTATTGTTCTTAATAAATGCAAATTCTAGCTACGAGAACCTCGTCTTGACAAACTGTATCCTTGATGTGAAATGAATACTGATATGTGCGTATACAGTCAAGCCTGTGAACAAGTGTCCCCCTTGGTAAAGACAAAAATATAACTTTTATTGACTGGTGGCCTTTATTCGGAGGTCAGGGTGCTCTAAATAATCAATGACGGTTTTTAATAGAATGGCCTTTATTCACAGGGTGGCTTTCATGCGGAGGTGACCACTAACACAAGTTTGACTGTATATAAAAATGGTGTCATTGTAAAACAACGATATAAATTATCGTTACATATAAATAGGGTTAATGTTTTTCTGCTTGTAATTATATATCTTGTTGCGTTCATCTTTTATGACAATGATGATACACGCAACTAATTAGAATGCATTAACTTTCTTTGGCTGAGCATTCTTGATTCGCGTATATTGCCGAACATAATTATAAGCATATTAGCATTTTTTCAAGCGGTTATGCTAAATACTTGAAGATTAGTTCCCCGTTTTTACTGTTTTATATTTTGTCAAGTATATCCTCAGGCAGGCAACATTAGTGTTACCGCATAACAGCCGGTAGTATATCATGATATATTCACGTGCTGTTAACGCGTCGTATTCAATAAATGGGAACAGAATTTGCCAAAATTAGGAACTTCAGTGGCAATGACTTGTATTGAATTCGTAAATCAATTAATTAGGCTATCGTTTCAGTACTAGTGAGTTGATAAATCAACGAATTAAATTATTAATTTAGAAATACTGAGTTGATAATTCAATTAAATAGGCTTATATGCCAGTAACATTGATTTGATAAATCAATTAATTAAGCTATTATTTAGTACAAGTGAGTTGATAAATCAATTAATTAAGCTATTATTTTTAGTAACATTGAAAAAAAAGCAAAAAACCCCAACAACATTGAGTTGATAAATCAATTAATTAAGCTATTATTTAGTACAAGTGAGTTGATAAATCAATTAATTAAGCTATTATTTTTAGTAACATTGAAAAAAAAGCAAAAAAAACAACAACATTGAGTTGATAAATCAATTAATTAAGCTATTATTTAGTACAAGTGAGTTGATAAATCAATTAATTAAGCTATTATTTAGTACAAGTGAGTTGATAAATCAATTAATTAAGCTATTATTTAGTACAAGTGAGTTGATAAATCAATTAATTAAGCTATTATTTTTAGTAATATTGAGTTGATAAATGAATTAATTAAGCTATTATTTTTAGTAGTATTGAGTTGATAAATCAATCGAATAACGTATTATTTCAGTACTAATGAGTTGATATTAATTTTTTTAGTAATGCTGAGTCTATAAATCAATTAATTCTCTTTATTATTTCAGGTTGATGTTGGGTATTATGTTACCTACCTGGTTTTTATCCATGTGGATGTCAAACACGGCCACCACTGCCATGATGATCCCCATACTTAATGCCATACTTAGTTGTATCAAAGAAGTGAAACAAAAAGGTAAAAAATATATATATATATTAGTTGAAATCCATCATTATAATGACCTATAAAATTCATTGAAATCACTCATAACAATGACCTATACAATAAATGAAATCCATCATTACAATGACCTGTAATATTCATTGAAATCACTCATTACAATGACCTGTAATATTCATTGAAATCACTCATTACAATGACCTATAACAGGTAGAATTCATTATTTTGTAATGTAATTGTTCATGTTCTGTTTTATTTATTTTACAACTACCTACATTTGGTATGTATGTTTTACCCCTATGTCGCGGGCTTGTTATATGCATATAAATACCATACACATGATGATTCTCTCTAATCATATAATAAAGTATCTGTTCTGTTATTATCCGATCATGAGGAGCAAATGGTATCTAGTCAAAGTTTATATTTCTTAGACGATTACTTGTGTACATGTATTAACTTGTGGTACAGTGTGGCAAATGTTCACATCGCGGTCTTTATTTAAAGATGGCCGCTGAATCAGGTTTGGTGATATATACATGTAGCTTATAATTTTGTCTGTAATTATTTGGAGCGTTCCCTAACTGCTAATGCATTTTTATGTTGTTCTTGAAAATCATTTTGACAGCATTGTAAATTTCTGGTTTTCAGTTCGTGATGACGACAATAGAAGCGAAAATGAAGAAACGGCATGTTTACATGACGTACATCAAAACGGACATCTTCCCTCTGCACCAGTCAAACATGACGTCAAAGTTGTGCTGGAAATGGACAATATTCTAGAACCAGGCCATCCAGTCACGTGAGTATTTTCTCTGTAATCTAGTGGACACGCCCACTGAAAACAATACGATTATTGCTTGAAAATGTTTTCAGTTTTGCCAGATGTAAAACGACTAATAGATGCATCTCCACGACAACCGTATCTGTAGTCAATTATCCAATCAAAATCGTCTAAGAATATCGCAAATTTGTTGCATTAAACCTTCGGTTTGATCGCGATGATCGTCGGTAAAGTTAGATTGAAAAAAACCCATTATACATGTAGTTAAAATGTCGATAAATCTGAAACATTTTTAGCTTGGCTGTATTCGAAGAATAAGTCGAGCTATTGTGAAGACTGTGCCATCCGAGTCTGTGCAAAAAAAGACCAATGTAGCTCATAACTCAGAAACTATACGTCGTAGCAGCATGAAACTCACTGACGAGCGTTGGCACCGCGCGTGGCGTTCTGGTTTGATAAGTTTCTTAAGTATGCTATTAAATTGTACATGTATCTCTGTTTTAATTGTTTAGTGTTTTATAGTTGATATAATCCGGAAAGAATAGTTAATAAGATGAACTCACATAGAGTACATTATTCAGGTTTCCTTGCATACTGATTTATGAATTATCAAGTTAGGTTTATGAATTATCAAGTTAGGTTTATGAATTATCAAGTTAGGTTTATGAATTATCAAGTTAGGTTTATGAATTATTAAGTTAGGTTTATGAATTATTAAGTTAGGTTTATGAACTATTAATTAAGATTATAACTGAAAGCATATAAAAACAATCAAGTCCTAAGATTCGGTTACCACCGAATAGAGATTAAGGTGGGGGGTCTGCATGGTTCAATTTTATTGGTCTCAGACTAGCAATCACTAGCCCAGCATCGCTGTGAGTTCGATTCCCGACCGGTACCAAACTTCACTAGTGATGTAGCTGTCCGTGTAGCTTACGGAAGGATGGCGGTTCTAGACATGTGCTTTCATGGGCTCTTTCTCCGCCATTAAAGTTTAAAATGTCGCTGGCTATTGGTGCAATGTTTAACCACAGAGAAAATACCAACCGTTACCCTAAAGTTTTTGTCAATGATTCATCTTGTCGTCGTTGTTTGCTTTAAACAACATCTCCTCCTAAATCATTATGCCAGTTGCCACCAAACTTTGCTGGAATGATCCTTGAGTAAACCCCTTTCAAAGTTGTTCAAAAAGATAAATTTCATTTAAACTTCTAGATTGCAATGGCATCCAATATGAAAAATTTAAAAATCTTCTTGACAGAAACTACAATTCCTACAGCTTAGATATTTGGGGTGTAATTTTTATTCTAAACTGATTTTTATGGTTTGATAGTGTCATACTTAAAGATTAAGATGAAAGAGGCCACAGTCTTTTTAATTGTGAGCGATTATATGGCCACAATGACCCTCTTGTTTGTAAAAGAATTAAAATCGACAGATATTAAATTCCCTTTTTAAAATTGTTTCTTGCCATTACTAGTCATGAACGATGCATATAATTTATAAAGGATGAAAATGGTTGTAGTATAAAACTGACGCAAATCTTCCGATTAAAGTGAAATGTGATACTCGCAAGGTAACTGTGATAGCAATATTTTGATAAAAAGCTGTAAATTTCAGTCTACCCGTGCCTGTACCACCAGAAAGGTAAATTTAGTGTAGTTTTTTTTATTTCTTTCTAATTTATGTACATCGTCTTCTTCTATCTTTTAAATGGCTTGTTGCTATGGAAACATAATTGCTTTTCAATTATCTCTATGCTTATAAGCAGAATAAACCTGCACATAGTTTCCTTCTATTTAAAGCACTTCTCGTATATACGTGAAAGTTATTTTTTTAGAAAATTCAAACAATTCGTTTAGTTAGTAAATTTTGTAGATCATGTAATAATCTGAAGCAAGAAGCAGAATTACATTATCAAATAAATATTTCGAAGTTATGCTGAAAACATCAATAATTTCATGTCCGATTTTGATTGCGCATTTGTGAGACCATTCTTAAAGCATTGTTGGTTTTCAGACTTACTGGGCCGAAACATTAAAAAAAATCCGACCCCAAAGTTAATAGATGTGACATCTTTTCGTTCTTTATGTCCGCTTTTCGTTTCTAACTTTGCTCTATTTGACTGAGATTAAGAAAGTGCTGCTTGAAATTGTTGCAAGCACACTCATAATGATTGCAAACATACTGGGTTCCTACCTATACTATGTTAAAAGTTTGGGACGTGTTATCAAAGTACCAACATTATTTTCAAGGATGGTCTGACTGTGCTTGTTTCATTCTAAAAGTGTTTCATTGGTAATTTACGTAAAGTTCTAGAATATATTCTAGTTGATTTGACTAAATGACTAAACTTATTGTACTATCTAAATGTACATAAATAATTTATTTATCTTTAAAACATTCTTGCATTATGTTTCTAGCACAACTCAAACAACGTATGAATTTTTATTTTTTATTTTTTTTTTCATTTTTTTAAAATGGTTTTGTGTTTTAACATTGTGACCTGATTGTCGTGTGTTTGTGGCTCCCGTACTGCAAAAATGATTAATTCGTCACCTTAAGATTAAACGGGCCTATATCAGTGACAAATATGAAAAATGCAAGTAGGCTCTTTTAATTCTAAGATGACGATTTAAAACTGAGCACTTTAATATATAATCAATTTAAAGAGAACCCGAATATGGAACTTATTGTTCTGGTTAATTACTAAAGTATCCAATATACATGTTAATATGTATTCAGGAGTACCCTAATGTCGAATATTTCATGCTACCATTTGATGGACACTTAGAAAGTGCTGCTTGAATTGTTGCAAAATTAATATCAAATTATTATTAATCGTCTTTCGAATTTGCTATTTCAATTTCAAGGTACTTTCGATTTTGAATGTTTGCCCCTTCGATCAGATGAAACTGCAATGTATTACGCATACCAAGTTTTGCGAGTTCCATATCCTGTTTCTTTTTAGCTCATCAGAGCACAAAGTGCTCAAGGTGAGCTGTTGTGACCGCGTGTTGCCCGTCGTCCGACGTCTGTGCGTCAGTACGTCCGTCAGTGCGTCAACAATTGCTTTAAACAACATCTCCTCCTTAAGGACTTGGCCAATTTCAATGAAACTGTACCGGGATGTTCCTTGCATGAAGCTCTACCAATGTTCTTCTAAAAATTAAATTTTAAAAACCCTGGCAACCAATTGGAAAAAACTTTAAAAATCTTCTTGTCCGAAATCACAGGGCATAGAGCTTAGATATTTGGTTTGTAGCATTGTCTAGTGGACATCTACCAAGTTTGTTCAAATTATGCCCTATAGACTACCAGGGTAAAGTTGGCTCCGCCCCCGGGGTAACTTGATTTTACATAGACTTATATAGGAAAGTATAAAACAATATCATTGTCCGAAACCACGGGGTCTAGAACTTAGATATTTAGTATGTAGCATTGTCTTGTGGAACTCTACAAAGTTTGTTCAAATTATGGCACTGTGGAAAAAATTGGCCCCGCCTGGGGAGTCACTTTTTTTGCATATTAGGCTCATATAGGAAAAAAAGAAGAAAAATGTTTGTCTCTAAGTATCGTTTTCCTGGTGAGCGATATGGGGCCATCAGGGCCCTCTTGTTTATTTATTAATTGTTAATACTATTCTAATTGTTTTGATTTTAATTCGACTCTAATTTGCACTATTGATACTTGACTGTCTTGAAAAAGGGTTTAGCCTCAGCTGACATCTACGTATATCCGAGAAAATATTCAATTTACAGCACACTACCTTTTTCAGCAATCTAATTGCGCTGCATTTTTTTCTTTCATAAGATGCTCGCTTTCTCGCACTTCAGTTTAGTAATATACGCAGCTAGCTCTTCGGTTTCGTTTTCTGGTACACATTGCTTTTATTATTACTTCGTCTTCTTGGTAACATTTGATGCAGGCCTGGGCTTTCTTGTAATACAAATCCCATTGTTTAAATTATCCATTCTTATTAATAAACAGGTCCTTGGTAAATTCGTGAAAAGTTCCGTACTGAAATTAATAAACATTGGTTATTATAGAAAGTAATCACAAGTTCCGTTTGGAGTTCAAATAAGGAATTGAAATTGTACAGGAAAGCAATTTGTCATTGTAATAAATATCCAACGTCCTACGTATTCTTGAAGATATCACACATGCATAATTAATTGTCGCAGTTTATCTAAGTAGAATGAGCGCGTGTGCTTGCGTGTGCGTTTGCTATCTGCTGAGGTTTGCTCTCTTTCTGACGGTGAATGATTTACTCATTGAATACAATTATTTAACTGTTATTTAACAAACTCTGCTACACTGTAAGGCGAGACTTGAGTGGATGGAGTTAGTCTTACAATGTTGTGAAACTTATTAAAACATTATACATGTAATGTAGCACAGGACTGAGATTGGTGTCGCCGCTATCTTTACCTTTTTTGGACTACATATTTATTTCCATGGACCAGTTATTATCATTTTATAATATAATTTCACTAAATCGAGCAAATGTAAGGATATACATGTACCTTGAATATAATCTATCTCATTTACTATGCAATTATGATTATCTTACATGTATCATGTATCTGTTTTTTTGTATATTCTTTGTATGAGTGTATACGAGTATTGTATAATGCACATAATACATGATCACGCATATGTAATACAATTCAAGGTACCATATCATAATTATCATCAATATATTTGTTACCACCACCAACACCACTCACACCTCCACCATCATCAACATCATCATCATCATCACCATCATCATCGTCATCATCGTCGTCGTCATCACCATCTTCATCATAATCAGGATTTTAATATATTTTCATTTAATCATCATCATACCTATTATTATCTGATTTAAAAATATTTATTAGTATCTTCATTATTGATTATTTTAGTATTATCATGGTTATTATTATTATAAATTTCACTTTCAATCATTAACACCATTATTACCATCATTATCATTAATTATTGTATGATTGTCAACATTATTGTTATTATCATTGTCAGTATCATCATCATCGTCACAAACTACTTCATGTATTTTACAATTATTAAATTATCTATGGTTAACATGCCGTTATTACATTTAGCGCGTCCTTTTTGCGTATATCCAAAATTTTAAATTATGCTTAACTGCTCGCCAGTAAAAGGACAGGACAATGCTAAATGTCCCGAAAGATAGTCCAATCTCAGGCCGTGTGCTTCAATATGCGTTTTTAATCTCAATACATAACATAATTATCTACATATTGTGTTTTATTAATAAAGATTCAATCGAGTCGAAAGTAGTGCGAGTATGAATCCCACAGACTTTACCTCGCAGTCCGTCCTTACTGGTCAATCGTCGGGAGAGGAAAGGTGAATAATATAGTTCCCTCTTCGTTTATATTGTTTGTTAGCTTTTAGTTAAAATTTTCAGTCACTGCATGCATACTGCTCAGTTAGAGTAATTTTAGAGTGACGCAGTGGTCGGGTGTAAGACCATTGCCATATTGTACAAATTATCATTTATTAGACAAGTTGGCTTATTATAAAGTTTACAAATTTCCGGCGTATCGCAGTTGGTAACGTTGTTGTCTCTTGATAAATTTGTTGTGAAAATATCAGTGTGAGACCGCGATAGTTCTTTTTCGCAAATTATTTTCTATTTCTATATATTTTTTTAAAAACAGTTAGATAATTTTGTCGTATTTTTTCTTAAGGATTATACTAGATCTAGTAATATTGGTTCGCTATTCAAAGTTCATCTATTTTCAGCCATATTTAGCTAGTTGGCCTTCAGATAAGTTGGCATGAAATACTGTTGTACGGTACTAATAGTTCAAGTACTTTCGCAACAAACACTTCGCGTTACGACAATTCATTTGCGTCTGACGTAAAGTTGAAAAAGAAAACGAAAAAAGGGAAAACCGTCGAGGTTCGAACTCGTTTTAAATTTACGTTACAGGGCAATTCTAAATGCTTTACCAACTGCGCCATCCAGAAAACTACAATTTCATTGCTTAACTATAATACTATCTTCGTTTTTTATAAAACCATTTTACCCCTTCAGACAATGGTTGTAATCTTTTGTGTACACATAAAATGAAACGTCACTATCACATTATCCTAACTGAACGGTACGTGTACTTATTTCGGTTCTTATTTTGTTCAGTTATTCTCATTTGGCTGTCGGTTGTACGTTATTCCATGTTCGTATCTCTATTTATACATAATCTGTTCTGCATGCCGAAATGTTTACGTTGTTAGCTAGCCCCGCCCCCTATGGTGTCCAGGGTCTAAGGATATAAATTTGAGATCGGTATCCATGCTCAAATCTCATAATTAACAAAGATTTTTGTGATAAATCAATGAAAAATACTAACCTTAACCACACATTATTCGAAACTGTTACTGATTTATATTTTAAAAAATTCACAGCGATACTTTTCTAAAAGAGATTAAAGAATGAAATTGAGATTTGAGCTCTGAGACTGTTATCAAGTTTTATAAGCATGAGGTCAAATCTCATAAATAATCCAGGCTGCTTCACTGTTCCATCACACTGTTCTAGCATTCATCTGATATTCCTTCACCTATAATCTAACTTCACATTACTAATATGGTATGTTGCATGTTACATATTTGTTTTACTACAGTCAACCCTGTGTTAGTGGCTACCAGTGTTAGTGGCTACCAGTGTTAGTGGCTACCAGTGTTAGTGGCTACCAGTATTAGTAGCTACCAGTGTTAGTGGCTACCAGTGTTAGTGGCTACCATCGACTAAAGGCCGTCCTGTGAATAAAGGCCATTCTTTTAAAAACATAATTGATTATTTAGAATAAATCGACTTCTTAATAAAACCCACCTGTCAATAAAGGCATTAATTTGTCTTTCCCATGGGTGGCCTTCGTGCACAGGTTTGATTGTACATGTATAACGTAGTTTCCTTAACAATCGTATACAGTGCTACCTCTCCCAAGCAATACCCTTGGGGAGAAGTAAACTTATGTTGTTGTTGAGAGGATGTTGCACTAGAGATATTTAATTAATAGTTACATCGTGCAGTGGGAAAAATCATGCTGTTGTTGAAGGGAGGTTGTTGCTCAAGAGAGGGCCGCTCTGGAGAGGTTGTACTATATGTTTATTTGAGTTGTAATACAATGTACATGTATTTCAAATCTTTCATGTTATTTTGTTTAAGTAATAGTATTGCCTGAAAAATTTAATTGAAATATTTGACATACTTATAATGATGTGTTCTGATTAATTGAGTTCTAATTGTTTAATGTTTAATTTCATACTTAATAAATTCAGTATGCATTCAGCCTTCAAATAAAAGAACTGGAAGCCTGTGATATTTTGTTCACCTCAAGTAAAAGTTTTGATAGAAATTGTATTGTTGAAGTTAATTGTTTTTGCTTATTCAGGAATGCTACACCAAATAAACTTGCCTGAAATACAATGTTTCAATGTTCTATGCTACGAACTTAGCCAGGACCAAAATTAACAGACTTGAATTCCATTCTACCTGGTCTTCAGCAGACCATAAATTTCTGGTTATGTAATATTATTTTTTTTCTTGTTATCTCATAAAACAATGAAGTATATCAACAGTAAACCACATGAAAACCGGTCTCCCCGAAAACCGGAATTTTCGGACGATTTTCTAAGTCCCATTTTTCGGATTTTTTTATCAAAGGCTCGGAAGGGGTCCGGTTTTGAGGGAATTTACTGCATTCATGATGATTCATTTTGATAAATAAAGTTATTTCTCTCTAACAATTAATAATCACCAAACTTGATTGCCTAATACGTGTACATGCTTGACTCAATTCCAGATTTGCAACAGAAAAGTAATTATATAAAAACGTTCAAAAATGCTGTTTTGTGTATATCATTGTGTACAATACTTATAATTAATTTGATCCTATCTTGAAAATTTGAAAGTCAATTAAATCTTAATGTTAAACTCGTATTATATATTTCCACCATGGTACAAACGGTAAAGATTTTCAAAATCATATTGTTGTGTTTTTAAATAAACATAGATTTATACTCTTTAGTTTATATTACATAAAAATACTATCTGAAGGAACCGAGAAATAACACATCTTGAGCCTAATTGTGTTAATGTTTTTATGACCGGACCTAGTTGACAGTCAACAGAAACTTGTATTTCAAGTTTATTTGGTGCAACGCATTTGCCGTACATTTTGACAGTTTCACGAATATAAATTTCTGTTTACGTGTTTTCATTCTGTTTTTATCACCCATGTTTTATTTTTTATCACCCCTTAAAGCGTTCACTAACAGCATGTTGGCTTCACCAGTTATAAAAGTGTCTATATTTCCACACATGTTTTATACATTCTTTTTCCAAGACTCGAAATTGGAAACAACTATCGATACGAGAGTTATTCCAAATATCGACAACAAGAAAAGGAATTTGAACGTATGGCAAGGACGTTTGCCCTTTGCATAGCGTTCGCCGCCAACGGCGGAGGTATTGCAACTCTGACGGGGACCCCTCCAAATATCATATTGAAGGGACAGGCGGATATGTAAGTGGTGTCAAATGTTGAAGCATGGGCACAGAATAGTTAAGCGTGTATTTTCTACTCTGAATGCTTTAACTGCAAATTAATTACTTAATCCAAAGCTTTTATCTGGTCATATGTTTCTCAAGTAGTTGAACACTGGTCAGTTAACGATGAGGTAAGTAACATGTTTACACCCCTGTTGTTTGATTTGGAAAAAATATTTTGTATTTATTACTTACCAATGGTGGTAAAGTAAATCTTTTTTTAACCACAAATGGCTATGTTAAATCACAATTAAAATACATAGAAATAACGAAGTATATAAGGTTTTATATTCATTGAATGTGAATAATTAATTCGAGATTTCGTATTCTAAACAAGGTAACATTTCTACCAAAGCACTTTATTAATAGTACCACACGATTGCAAATATGTCTGAATAAGCGCTATGGTGTATGACATGGCATTCTTGTCTATGTGTTTTACATTTTTTTTACATTTATTTTATTACTTAAAATTTAGTCACTAGTATTAAATAATGTAAAAATCACTGTTTTTACTACATGTATCAGAGAACGTTACTATGGTTACATTTACATCAAAACGAGTTTTAAATAAATACATTTCATTTCGGATAATACCAGGTTTACAGATGATCCGAGTTCGGATAATCGAGGTTTTACTGTATAGGGTTTCAAATATTCGGCAATGTGAATCGAAATCACGGAAACTTCAATATAACAAATGAAATAATAAACATTTAATTACTGGAATTTCCCATGAGATACATATCAAAGTATCATTAATTGTTATTGAGTACAATATTATTATGAAATGAGTATGATTTATGTTAATTCTAACATCTACGAAATGCCAAACGGTATCAACATTCCTAAAAGGTAAGCGTGCATTTTTAAACCGGCCAACCTTGTTCTCGCTAATCAAGGTAAGTGAAACGCAAACTCGGGAATGTAACCATTACTGGTGAGTATGACATAGTTCTTCTTTTTAACACTAGATCACTCATACTAACACGATTCTTTCACGCCTGACACACCGTCCCCTGCATGTTGTAGATTGTTGTTATTGTAGACTTTCGTACCATATAGCAGTATGTCTGTCTCCACCGTGTCATCAAGTATCCTTAGTTTGTTGTTCATACGTAGATCTATTGCATGTAATTATTGTCATCGTCATGTCCACGTATAGTCATAAATACTTTCATTTTCAGCAAAATTAACGTATCAGTTGGTTTGTGGAATGTGTATTTTTTAAAATTTAATTTTCATAAGCACCATATTACATTTTGTCATAGATACATGGTTTTAAGAGTATCTTCAAGAGCACCTACCATGCTTTCTGAATAAATGACTGATTTGAATAGAAATATATGAACAAATATTAACGGAGTTACTTATAAATTATAATAATGCAAGTATTCAATCCATTTATAAATGTTTCTCGATAAAGACCTTTTTTTGAATTACGAATTTATTTGATTGTTGTTAGATTTGACACAATAAATGGCTGTTCAGGTTTTCCGCTTCTTTTCTCCTAGCTTAAAGCCAATTTTCTTCAAAATTACGAAACTGTTTTGAAGAAATCATTCACTGCTTTGAACTATTTCATGCTTTTTAATTGCCCGTAGATCCGTCACCCGCTTTATTAGTTCGCAGTCTTTTACATCTCTGAGTGTAAAAGGTATTTCAAACTGAGGAAGCCATGGCGATGTTTTATCTGAGATGATGGTCTTTGATGAGTCTGTGGTCTTTGCTAGCTCGGTTCATGCTTTATTGGCATTGGTAACAGCGTGGCACCACTGAATCAAGAATGTTGTAGGTAAACTGGCCTATGTTTTAATGATTCTTTTTCGTTCAAAGACCTCTTGCGAATTACAACCGGGCTGAGGGATTGAAGATTGAAATGGAAAATGATAAGGAGTTTGAGGAACTGGCTAAAACGTTTGCAACTTGCGTTGCTTACGCGGCCAGTTGTGGCGGAGTTGCAACTATTACCGGGACGCCACCCAACATTATTTTGAAAGGACAAGCTGATATGTAAGTAACATTGGGGCATCTATCCAGTATTGTATGTAGTTTATATTCAGTAGTATACAATTTATGTTGTTCACGTACAGATGTGTTGGGATGTATATATTTAGTTGTAGTGACCTATTGTGTTTGGGTACATGTTATACGGGTAGATAAAACTCGCTAAAAGGTAAGTGTTAATAAGAAATTAAAGTCTGCTGTGGTCCTTGTATTCATATGCTATTATTTATGCATGATTGGTTGACTGTTATTATTTTATTTTGACTAACTGGGAAAAAATCTTATCGCCATGACAACAAATGTTTTCAATGACATTCATATTGACGCTTTTATTCCCTGTTCCTTGTCCTCCAGCTTAATTCCTATTGTTTTGTACTTTTATGACGAAACATGATCTTTAATCAATGTGGGAATCTGTATGCATATGAAAGCGATATTTATACAGTCTTCGCTTGCTATCGATATACCTTTAAGTATGGTGGCTGATTTATGCCATGTCGTATTTTCGCTTTTTCGCCACAACAAAAATGCGAAAAAGCGAAAATACGACAAAGTCAACTATGTCGTATCTTTGCATTGTTGCATTTTCGCATTGTCGTGGCGAAAAAGCGAAAATACGACAGATGAAGGGCGACAATACGACACCAAAAATGTGTCGTGCTTTCGCCTTACATCTGTCGTATCTTTACTTTTTCGTGGCGACAATGTAGCAATGCAAAAACACGACAAAGCGAAAATGCAACAATGCAAAGATACGACAAAGTTGACTTTGTCGTATTTTCGCTTTTTCGCATTTTCGCTTTGTTGTGAAGAAAAAGCGAAAATACGACATGGCATAAATCAGCCACCATATTTAAGTTCGTTTCTGAAGACATCAAGGAAATCATTCTAAAAATAGTTCGTTATTTTCACGATGTTCATTTGTCCTATTTATTTTATTTTTGTTGTGACGAGGAGGGAGAGGGGTCCTTTACTTGCTAACAATAATGGACGAGAATACTACCTGCTATATTATGTATCAACCATGTAAACGCAAACCATAATAGTATTAATCCTATACAAGATATATGCATGTAAGAACTTATACAGACGTTTAAATTAGCTTTATGTTTTGTTCACCGAATCGATTCCCTGTATTGTCTTTCCAAGGACAGACATATCAAATTACTAAGTTTGCTATGTTCTGATAAAATTTATTGATTACTTCTAGTTGAACCATTTTTAATGCTAGATACTGATTGGATTTATCGCATGCTCTTGTAAGCATGTGCCAAAACACGTGTTGACACTCAAGTTTATTAAAGACATTGAACCAAGAATGTGAGGATTATGACTTATGGACCAGCTAGTCCTCTGAATTCACAGTAGGGGGGTAATAAAACAGACAGGGTCAATGATTGACTAGCTCCTGTTTACATAATCAGTTACTATAATAATGCTTATAACAAGAATAATTATAACGAAATGTTATAGGTAGACGAATTACAAGAAGCATTGGTTTATGTTTTTTATTCAATCCTCCATTATGGAGAGTATAACATATTTACATGTTATGAATAATACACATATAGTGACAATCATGAGTATTTGACAAATGAGTAAATTCATGTATATAGTTCACAAGCACATGGTGATATCATACCCTACATCAATAAAAAAGAATATACCCTAAATGCTAACAAATTCACCATAATCTACTATGATACAACCACATTGAACTTCAAATAGCATTTCCGATATTATGCCACACAACAACTTATCTAGGTCAATATCACAGAGCAATGCCTGCATGATTTACTTACCTATCAACTATTAACAAAAGAGCAGACTAATCAAAATGACCGACATCACCATTAGCCAATCAAATGGCCAGGATTACCCAAACTAGTAATAGACACTATACTATATACCCGCAAACAACTACAATAAACTCATACCCATGACTACAATTACTCTAGAAAACATCAGGATGTTAGTCATAAACTAATTATCACGATAAATCAATAAATCTATGACACTATATTTTTGACTTTGTGTCAAGTTTACAGACACGAAGATGACCGAGATTAGACAGGATTATACTGAAAAAGGGACAATAAAGCAATTAAGAGAGTAGACCTCCTGTAGATTTGGGGGATTCACTTATATAGGAGCAGTTCAATGTCTTTAGCCTTTTTGTTTCCTTTGATAACTTAGACATGGCAAACCATGTTAGTACTTGCTGATGAATAACATTCAATAGACAATCAGGGAATTTGTTCGATGTATTCTGGTTACCTTCTCTTTCGATTAGTTTAGTTTCTACCTGAATCTTATCTATTCCTCCTTCAAGAAAAAAATACTTGTTCATGTTTTCTGTTCAATGAGTTCTTGTAAATGTGCCCTTTTCGTTTACATTAACAGATTAAAACATGTTACTGTTGATTTTTGTCTGTTGTTGTAAATCATATTTAACTTAAAGTTACATTTTGTTACATTTATTTTTGATATACATTTAGTATGTATTTCGTGTCTGTAGTTTATATGCAAGAAGTATTGATAATAATTATGACAAACACTTTTTATTTAATTTTGATTTGATTTAATTTTAATATACTTACATTAAATGCTCAAAAATGTAGTGAAGAACCATAATTGTGATTTTCATTAATCTTGTTCTGGCAGTGACAAGTTTCTATTATTTTATCATTACACCTATAATTGGAACTTTTTCAGTTTATATCAAGAACACAATTTACCATCAGCTGTTACATTTGCTAATTGGTTAATTGTGGGAATTCCATTATCCTTTATTGTGTTCATAGCAACTTGGATTTGGTTACAAGTGTATGCTCTAGGTAAAAAGTAAGTACTTTAAAAATGTATGTTTGTTGTTGTTGTTTTTACCTATTTATAAATTTACTGGACTGAATGTTTGAACTATAATGGTAGTGTCGTTAACAACATGTGCTGTTCCTTAATTGAGTGTTAGCCTGTAAATGCACGTGTTGGTCCCCTTTTATAAGTTCGTGGTGGATTATTGTTAGAACTGCGACCGTGGTTCAGTGATTAGTGCTCTGGATTTGTCACGTTCCATTCATGGTCGCAGCAAGTCATACCCTTCCATTAAAATTTGATAGCAATGTCAATTGTTCTCCATATGTGGTGAGGTAACCTTTCCTAGTGAAAGGGTAAGTTAGGACTGGTCCGAATACCTTCCATAAAAAAATTGATAGGTAAATCGATCGCTGTATATATCAGAAATATTGTTGAAAAGTGTCGTGAAACCAAAATAAATAGATAAAAAATATTGTTTTGCAGATATTGTTATGGCGTGATAGTTTTACCCGCCATGCAATTGTTAAGCTACATGTTGTTCCGAACCCATGAGCATGTCTGTATCTATATAAGTTCAATTTCCATGAGTAACAATTACTTTTAGTACTTTGATTACTTACTATATTTGTATTTCAGTTGTTTTTGCTGTGTGAAGCAGAAAGAAGATTATAGTCTCGTGCGAATCCACCTTAAGCACGAATACCGCAAGCTTGGACCAATGAGGTAAAAATGAATACTAAGAATTTCACCCTTAAAACAGTATTTTGACTCTTGAAATTAATAAAATAAAATTTCCGAGTCTTTAGAATCTTTACAATGGTAAGCAATTTTGCTGATTTTAAATTATAATCAGCCAAGGCTCATATTTAGTAAAACACTCTTTTCTATAGTTCTGGCGTCTATAGTCCAGGCCTACACCACTAAATTTGTTTTAGTTTGAGAGTGATTTCAGGGTTTGGGTTTAGTGGTGTATGCCTTGTACTATAGCCACAGTGTGGACTATAGAAAAAAGTCGCACCCTCATATTTGAGCCTCAACTTTTGATGCCGATTTATTACGTAGCCTGGTCGAAACAATTTTAGTCTGTCGGAAAGACCAATATTACTAGTATATCAATGACCACGCCTTTTCCCACAAAATAAAGATTATTTTCAAAGTAATGCTTACGGTACCTGTAACATCGTTGATTGCCCAATGATAAAACCCTCAACAAAATAAACACGTATTGCAGTCACTCCTGCAATGATATGAATTTGTTTGAACCTCCCATAAATAAAATTCGATGTTTGTTACAGTACAGTTTTGTTCATGTTCGTATTGAGACTGGCACAGTTGTTATAGCAAGAGTGTGTGCCAGGGTGTTTGGTTTGTATCTACAATGCCATGAATATTTTGATTGTGCCAACTGAACACCAACTTGTTTGTTCTCATTGAATGTATTATTCTGACAGTTTTGTGATGTTTTCAGCTTTGCAGAAATTGTTGTGTTGTTAGATTTTGTTTTGCTTGCTTTGTTATGGATTATGAGAAACCCTGTGTTCATGCCAGGATGGGGAAAATTGTTTGCTGAAAGGTAAGTTACTAATTGATAATATTGTACGACTTTGAGCTGCTTAGTTATTACATTATGTCTTAAGATTTGCATACATACTTTTCATCGAATATGTAGAAAAAAAAGAGTTATTTTATGCCCCCGCCATTCGAAATGCTGGAAGGGCATACAGTGTGACTTAGCTCTCAGTTGCGGCATTCGTGTCATCTGGGCACATGTTTAGTTGGTTTTAAAACTACTTTATATCGATTATTTTATAGAAATCTATAGACATTGTTGGTCCCACTCGAAAGTCCCGTCTCTGTTTTACCAAATAAAACAATTAAACCGAAACGAAGGAAATGTGTCAAGGTCAAGTTAAGATTCAGCTTTTCTACATAGGCCAGCATGGACATAGTCACACATCCCACCTCACATCGAATCGCCACCAACCATCCATCCATCGCGAAAGCCTAGCAACACGGTTCGTGCCATAAGCAACCACGAGGCCAAAGAAAACAGTACATAAAAAACACAAAATGTATTAATACTTTGGTTATAATAAATAAAACAACGTTAGTAGAGTTGTTAATAATCTATGACATTCATGATGAGCACAGTTGTTGTTTGTTGTACATTTCCACTCATCACTGGTGTGTCCTGATTTGTTTATTTTCTTCAGATATGTACAGGATTCAACGGCAGCTATTTTTATGTCTGTGATTTTATTCATCTTACCCAGCGAACTTCCATTCGGTAAAGGGCGATGTAAGTATTTATGTTAATTAAAACTTAGAATGAAAATAAGCTTTTACGTACCGCATCCGTGGCCAAGTTGTATAGGGCGTTCACCTTCGGAGCAGGAGATCGAAAGTTCGAACCCGAGTGGAGACTGGGTTAGTAGAACTGATGCGGTCGGTTGTTGAGCCGCCAGCAAGTTATAAAATGGTTACCGTAGGCCCATCGCAGTCTGGCGCCCGGCACAATTAGAAGGGATTCGGGAGATACTGTGACCACTAAAAATAGGTGCCTCATAAGCAATCTTGGCTAGCCCTTTCAATAGCGACAGTAAACATGATGTTTTGTAGTAAATATTAATTCAATCGAAGAGGATTCTTTTTTATTTATATTTAACTTACATATCAATTGACCTTAATGGTATTCATTAAAACGAAGTCTTTACCCCAGGTGAGTTATATACAGTACAACCTCTACAGAGAGGCCCTCTATGGAGCAACAACCTCTAAACAACGGCAAATGTTTGCAGCTCCAACAGGGTGTTGCTCTACAGAGGTTGTACTGTAATATATTTACAATTTTGCGATTGGGAACATTGAACCATAACAATGTAATTATATGTTGTCGAGAAAGTCCTGTTGTATGGTCGAATTGTAACCTTGTGGTGAAATTAGCTGGAAAGCTACATTGTTACAAAATGTTTAATGGTAAAGCACTTGACTACAAATCGTAAGGTTGTGCGTTCAAATCTCGGCTCCGACTTCTGGTATTAAAGGTTCGCTTTTTTAGTGTCCCCATCCCGACAACCATGCATAGTAATGTGTTTAGAAAGTCACAGGAAACGAGTGAGGTGTGTATTGGTGCTTTACATCGGGCTCGTTAAAGAACCAAGAAAAACTGCTCGAAATAAGAGTGGCAATATAAACGCCGGGGTTTTCCTGTATCTTCTCTCCCTCTCTCTAAGGTTGCTCTGAAATGACCATAGTTGTCGAATGAGGTCGTTAAACAATAGATAAACAAAATGTTTAATTTGTTTCTTTAGCTCACAATAAAGACGAGTTAACAGCCAATCATGAGTACATTCCATTATTGACGTGGAAGTTTGTCAATGACAAGATGGCATGGGGTGTTTTGCTGCTAATGGGTGGTGGCTTCGCCCTAGCTGATGGATGTAGCGTGAGTATATTGTATAACGTTTAAAGGGAGACAACTCCACCATGCTAACATAAATATCCGTCACCCTCAGAACCAGTTTACTACGATTTACCTCGTGCGTCTGTGTGCAACGATGTAAAAAGGACATGCGCGTATAAGTGAAGGGAATTATGGGTAAGTTTAAACTGGTTCCCGTCCATTTTGCAATGCACCAAAGACTTTGTACGGACAAGTAATCCGGAACCAGTACTATTCCATACTATGAACACCTTACAAAATAATCACTTTTCGAGTTTAATATCGGTATTATTTGTTAAATGTATCGTTATCTTTTTAATAAGAAAATAAAGTAAAACTCCATTTACATTTTATTATTTTTGTTATTAGATTTTACTGCTTATAAATGCAGCATAAAAGTTTTGTACTTATCTTAGACACATTGCACACGTATTTGTAACTTACCACGGCGTTAGAATCCGTGGTAAAAACAATGTTTGAAACAGCCGTATCTAGCATCCCGGCCCATAAAATTAGCGCTATAGATTGTAGAATTGATTCCATGTATTTGTGTTTATTTTCATTACCATGGAAACGTCTGTTTTATTAAAGTGATTATTTTATAGTGGAAGTTATCAGCAATGAGTGTTTTAATTTTTGAAATTAGTTGTAAGTGATATTAGTCTGTATTACTTGTCCGTCGAATAAATCACCACATGGATTGTACAATGATATCTTTTCTTTTTTTCAGAAATCTGGTTTATCAGAATTTTTGAGTGAACAATTGACGGTATTTGCTGGGCTTCCATTATGGCTAACGTCATCATTACTGGCCTACATCACCGCCGCAATAACAAACGTTACTAGTAACGCGGCAACAGCCACATTGTTTTTGCCCATTGTTGGAAATCTAGTAAGTAAACTTGGAAGTTAAGTGAAATATTTGATTGACTTTTAACTAGACAGATCGTCGCCAAATGACACAAGTCGAGTAGTTAAGTTCACTTACTTCAAATCACTGTTACCTTTTCATTGATAGAGGGTCGTGGGTTCCAGCTCAGCTACCAACCGTTTCTCTTTATTTGAGAAAGTAGGCAGTTGCCTACGGAGAATGGGAGTCTATTACTGGTTATTTCGTCCCAGGAACTATGATTAGGCGAACTGTACGCCTCGTAAGACTCTGACTGTTGAAAAAGGGCGTAAAACTCAAATAAACAAACCAGCATCATAGCCAAATACATTAGATACATTGCACAATTATGGCAGTGAATTTTGTAAGTACCATAAAAACTTGTACATGTATATTTGATACTACATGGCTAACAGATAAGGAATAAAGATCTGGTTTAAGCGTTTGCCAATACTGTAATATAATTTCCATAGTTTTATTACTCAATACTGTTGTAAACATACTACATGCATTCTCTTTTAAGTTCACAGAAATTTTGTTTCCGTTCAAATGTTGTTTTATCATGATTTCGCGTATTTCATTTCAAAATAACATCAAATCATCTAGACTTGCACTCCTAGATAAGCTTCGAAATGAACGAAAGTTATAATTATCTTGTTAGATATTCCACTAAGTACTATGACTCTTAGAATCGCCTTTCTAAGAAATTGGTTATATCCCTCTCAATAAGAACTCAAAAGCCGCACATGAATTTACTTTTCTGTAGTGTTTTTTTAAACTATGCTGTAACAGTCGTGGGTCCGAGCGCCGCTATCGACCAAGTCTCTTGTATTTGAGAAAGTAGGCAGTTACTTACGGTGGATGGGCGTATAATACTGGTATTTCTCAGGAAAGATGGTTAGGTGAACTGTCCGCCTCACATATGACTCTGACTGTTGAAAAGGGGCGTAAAACCCAAACAAACAAGCGATTTATCATGTATAGGTGTATAAACTTTAAAAGGTACTGATATATGTCTATACCCAGGAATATTTGTTTCAGGCATTACGACTTGGCGCTCACCCTCTGTATTTTATGATACCATGTGCTGTAGCAGCTTCGTTCGCCTTCATGTTGCCCGTAGGAACGCCGCCTAACGCTATCGTATTCTCTACGGGGTATCTTAAGATATCTGACATGGTACGTTTGTTCATTTATTTGCATGCTTGTTCAGATATAATTAAATTTTTTGTCTCGTACTTGTTCTATTCGCCCGCCCGGTTAGCAGAGTGGTTACAGCTACTGATCAAGATGTTCACACTGGCCGTAACAAATTTGTCCCCCACCTCTGAATTATGTGGTGTAGCTTGGTAGTAAGTACTGGTTTAGGCCTAAATGAAGTCCAGGTAGCTGATTAGGATAACTGCCCGCCACGATACAACTGAAGTATGTTGAAAATTGCGTTAAATCCGTAAATACTTTAATCATTGCTTGAATTTGCTAGTCCTCAAATGTGTGTGTTGTTGCCTATCGTAGTGTAGCATTTTATGAAATATTTATTCTTTCCCGTTCTGTCTTTGTCATATTGTGTTTACAAATGGTGAAAGCCAAATTGCCCAATTGCCGATAAATAAAATGCAATAAAACTAAATATAAATGTAATTCCAAATATAAATAGCGAAAATTTAAAAATATTTGCTCTCGATAGACAATACATGCGATGTAGACTCTTGATTTCAAAATATGTTGGACTCTGGAATAATTTTCTATGATAATGTAGTTTTTTTGTGTCTATATTCATTAAAAAAACATCTTTATTTTCAGATGAAAGCTGGATCGGTGATCAATTTTATCTCCGTCTTCATACTCTGTGTGGCATTAAATACTTTTATTTATCCGGTATTTGATCTTGGAAATATACCTGAAGAATTTCTAAAAAATGTTACCTCGGCAGCAGTTGATACTGTCAACATTGCAAACAGTGTTGGGACTACGATCGCGTATAACACATCCGGTGTTGTTTTGTGAAAGTGATCCTTGCGACCAAATTAAGGGGAACTCTTGAAATACGGATAAATAATATGTGGACTTGGAAATATTACACTCTTTGGGCCATCTGCGCCAGACGTAGCCTTGTTTTCCTCATGCGTATCAACGAACTCTTCATTGCGATTGACAATGGTACTTATATGTGATATATAGATGATTTAGAGTCATCGATTGTTTAAGATATTCGATCGTTTCAACAATTAATGCTTCAGAGAGATTCTGAGCCAAAACGTGATGCTTTGTGTCTTTTAGACTATAAACTATGAGTTGATCTGACAGACAAACCAAACAAGATTCAGTCTTGTTTATATTTTATCAATCATTCTATTAGAAACAGAACATGATGAGGTATATACACCAAACAACGACTATATTATTCGGACGTTTCATCAAATTCATATCATATGTAAATTGTTTTTGTTAATTATATTAATCAAGAAGTGCTGCTACATTGTTTGTGCCTGGTTTGTACACCATTATTTTCATTATGAAGTTGGGCATTGTTTCTCTGTAATTTTAAACTGTTTTTATATAAATGGAGTACATGTCGGAATACAGAACAGAGCAGAATTGAGCTGCTTTGATGTCAATTCTGACATGCTTACAGTGTAAATTTATGTCCTTATGATGCCCTTGTCTAGAAACCCTAGTGAGTCTACAATGTCACAGTTATTGTAGAACTATTCGCCAAAATGTTTTGACACTAATTAATTAAGTTATCTTTTATTCCATTATGGTATACTTGTCTAACTTGTAGTGTATTGCCAAAACACTAGTCTTAGACCGTTTTGCCAATGAAAAAGCAGTCTGTCAACAGTATTCACTTCTAATTGTTTCTGTCTTTTAGTATGTGAACAAAATTTAATTTAGTTAGTCAAAATATTGCGTTTTGATATTCAAATTTGTAGGATGATTTTTTTCAAAGAAAGTTAAAATATAGATTTTTAAAACGAAATTTATGTTCATTGAAAATGTAAGCTAATATTATTCACTGATAGTTGATTTTTCTATTACCATGACAACAAGTCAAAATAGTATGTAACCTTGATGAAGCCATGTTATTATTGAATAAGTACATAATGCTTATTTCTGACATATTTCGGGCAATGCATTTAATGTTGGTTGTTTGTTGTTTTTATTGTTGATAAGGCGTAACAAAAAAATGTTTGTTTCTGGTTAGCCGACGTCCCCTAATTTTCCCTACGACCCTAATCCTTTTTAAGGCCCGAGTAACGGTACACCCATTTTTCTCACTTTATACATTTCCACAAACTTTAAGATCCAAACAAGCCCCAAACTATATATATATTTTTTAAATGAGCGTGTAGCTAGAAACTAACATTTTTTATGGCTAATTAAATAGTAATTGTTGAAAATTCTAACTCAGAGAATTTAGTCACATTTTGTACTCTCAGGGATGTTTAAGTAATATGCAATATGCTAAATCTCGGTCGCACCTGGGCCGGTATTCAATAAACATCTTAAGTAATTTTTTAACTTAAGTTATATCTTTCCTTAAATTCAAGTTTTTCCTTAACTCTTTTGTACTAATATAAAGGAGGAAATCACAATAATATTATTTTATCTTTGTTCTAAAGATGCCAATTATGAAAATGACAATTCATTTTCAAACTTTTGATGACTGGTTTACAAACTTTTACCATGAAAAAGATTTACACTTAAGTAAAAATTTCGACTTAAGTTAAAGAAAATCTTAAGATGCTTTGTGAATACGGACCCTGGCCCCAGTTTCACGAACAAAATTGAGTAGAAACTCAATAAAATACTCAAGTGTTTTTTCTGTCTAACAATATTGTGTATTTGACCAAAAATGTTATCATTTGTTACCTTACATACTAAGAACATGTCAAATGTGCCAGCATAAAGTATTTGTGAGTCTGGCTTCAAAAGTCTATTTTCATTTGAGTCAAAAGTCAAATTACAAATAACAGACTCAAATCAATTTTACTGAATTGTACCATATCGAGAGATTATAACTTGGTTGAAATTGTTGGAAATAGTTGTTGTACCATCTTTGTACCTTATTTTAATATTACATTCTGAATTGCAAACAATTAAACAGAGAAAATTTCGATTTTATAAAAAAAGTTGAGTTTGAGCAAAAACTAAGTTTTTTTTGTGAAACTGGGCCCTGGATATCAATTCTAAATAACTTGTATTTATGCCAGGAACATCAAAGCTGTGTACTCCTTAATTATAGTATCGAGTGTATTACTTTTAGTTTATTTGTTATTTTTAGACTCATGAGTATTGTTACTGTAGTCTTTTGTGCAAAGTTAGAATGATGTAAGATTATTCATAGCTTTTTAGACGGTTAATACATAGTGTGATAATGTATTTCTCTTATTCGTTATGACGAGATTGTAAGCGTTCAACATGTATATGTATATAGAGTATGATGTAACAAAATGCGAAGCGAAACGTTAAGTACATCACCTTCAAACACAAAGGTGCTTGAATATTTTTTTATAATTTTTGCTGAAGACTCCTGCCTTTTTTGTTGTTGATGATTGATTGTTTTTATTTGTGTTTCCTAGAACAGGTAAGTATTCAAAATATCAATTTACAGGTTTTATAAATAAATGTACGATTTTTAAAACGGTTTTAATGGTTGTACACATTTATTTATCATGCAAATATGTTTTAACATATTATTTAAAATATTATTGAGCGATCTTAACTTTTGGGTGTTTTAGCTTGAATCTACAGATTGCTCAAATGTTCGTGTATGTTCACTTTGTTTTTAGGAGTCTATTTTATTAAGTAAATTCTGACTACTATGTACTCAATGAATATTTCAACATATGCCTATTGTACTGCTCTCTTTTATATCTAAAACATTACAAGAGACTGCCTTTGCGAGGCCACGTGGGTCAAACAGTGTATGTGTACATTCTGATCACATCGGCTGATTCCGTGCTTCGTTTTAACCTCGGGCGTACTCGGAAGCTTGATATGGAGTCTAAACTTTACAATCATTCGTGATGCCGTTACTGATTTACTATTTACTGTAAATTAATTTCTTAAAATGACGTCTGACGTCTGCGCATCTTCGTCGAAGAAGAGTCCCTCAAACAGCAATATATTTTGCTTCCTATTTTACACAGTGTACAGCGAACAGCAGGGTATGATAAAAAAGGACCGTCATTTCTTTCCTGAAGATCGCCTACTAAAGTGTATCAGTTTTAACTCCGGGAAAGCACGAGTAGTTCCATTGTCAGTTACCAGGTACCAGCGAAATTACTAGAAGTCAAATATGGAACAAATTTGTTTGTAATGAGAACTTCACAATTATTCATTGTAAATTTCAGGATAACAAGTTTTGTTTATAATCTTGTCCACATTTCGGCTCCGTTTTGTTTACTTGCTGTTCGTTGTGATTTATTGTTAATATATTATATATATATACATGTATACCATGAGTGCTTTTCATGTTATTGTATCGTTATGTCCTGGTGTGTAATATCAATTATTGTCTTATTTAGTCAAACTTGTGCTAGCGTCAACCTCCGAACAAAGGCCATCTTTTGAATAAAGGTCATTCTTTTAAAACACATTTTAATAACACTAGTATTTAGAACAACATGACATCCGTATTAAGAAACATACTGTGGAATCATTAATTTTCGTTGGGTTCAATTTTCGTGGTTTTTACTAAAAAGGCTATTTCCTGGGGACATAAATTCGTGGATTTTGATTTTTGAAAAGAAATGCCTTATCCCCGCATTTGAATTCGTGGGGATTTGATTTCGTGGATGAGTCGAACCACGAAATCCACGAAATTAAATCCCCAACGAAAATTAATGCTTCTACAGTATTATAAAGACCACAATTTGTCTTTCCCAAGAATGGCCTTTGTTGGAAGGTTTGACTGTATTTATGAATGCGCTTAATTGTGAGTGTTAGACTTTTCATCACAAAATACAAAACAAAGGACTTGATAATTTAATGCTTGAAGTGTTTTCACCGAAATAGGTTTGAAACGTGACGAAGACAGAGCTCTGAAATCGGATACGTATATAGTTAAACATGTGTTTGCAGACATCGCCGAATAAAGGTCATCCCGTGAATAAAGGCCATTCTTTGAAAAACTGTCATTGATAATTTAGAAAATATGACCTCCGAATAGAGGATATTTTTTTATCTTATTCAAGGGTGATCTCTGTTTTCAGGTTTGACTGTAATTTTTGTTGTTCATTCTGCTCATGCAGATAGATAAGATATAATGGTTAGTGTCTAAAAATAACTGTTCTACGTGAAGTTAGATATGTAAGGGAACGAGCATTAGCCCTATTTTTTGCTGTCGTATTCTTGAAAAAGTAGGCCATACTCTATCTGCTGAAGAGCCCAGACAGTCGTCTTCATGAAATTAATCGGTACAAAATTCAAATAATCTCGGCAGCTGATTGGCTGGAAAAATAGGGTAAACACTAATATTTGTTTAAAATAATTCAATTTATTAATTCAGTTAAATTACATATTAATTCACTGTTTCGCCAATTTTTGTTATCAATGATTTTTAAAAAAAAATGAGAATCTAGAACAGACTTTTACAAAAATAAGAAAAAGCATCTCACATCATTTTACGTGATGAAGCTAAAGAAGGGCATTATGTAAATATTTTTTTAAAGCAAATAAAATACATGTATATTTCTTATATTTTATTAACAACAACAATATTATTTGTTGTTGTTATATTTTACTATCATTTTATCTATTGTTCTGTATTACCAAAATTCAAATAGCTAATTGGCCTTTTATGTTTGCTAACTTTGCATTTTATCAACTGTAGAAGAATAATCATAATGTCGAGTTTTGTGTAATTATCAAATCTGTTTTACATAAAAATCGTACTGTAAACTGAACGTGATAGCGCTGTCACGTGACATTTCCTCGGATGACAATGAGTAGAAATGTAGATGTGAATAAGTACCTATAAGTTATAGTTATGATTAATGTGTGAAATTGTTGAGTGACTGAATTATGATTGTATGTTTAAAAGTGTTGCTATGGTTACAGAGGTGTTACATTGATATCATTTGTAAATTATTCATTTATTTGATGGTCAAAGGCATGTATGTGTTATTACATCAATAATTGTATATAAATATGCAAAACCAAAAAAAAAAACATCCTTGCATTTCTACAATTTTTCACCGGCGTCCCATAAGACCATCCTTCAAAATCATTTAGTATTTCTCAGTTACGGTAATTCCCGAGTAGTCACGATTGTCTACACATATGTACGATGCGTATTTCTCAGTTACGGTAATTCCCGAGCAGTTACGATTGCCTACACTTATATACGAGGCGTATTTCTCAGTTACGAAAATTCCCGAGTAGTTACGATTGCCTACACTTATGTACGAGGCGTATTTCTCAGTTACGGAAATTCCCGATTGTCTGGTGTGTGATTATGTTCTAGTCTCAACAGTTAAGGTGAATGGTTTTCTTTTTATTGATTGGATAATTTTGATATATTCTGATGTGACTACAGTCAAGCCTGTGCTAGCGGTATCCTTCGAATAAATGCCACCCTGTGAATGATTACCATCAGTGATAAACGACCTCCAAATAAAGGCCACCTGTCTTAAGGCAACACTATAATGTCTTTTCAAAGAGTGGCCTTTGTACACAGGTTTGACTGTATGTAAAATAAGCGATGAAGTTTGTCTCATGTATATTTTATATTGATAATGAAGTGAGTTGTTATTGTGTTATAAAGATATAATATTTATATGAAATTTTCTGTAATTTGGTTTACGGGTACTTAACGCATATTTATACATGTATATGTTAATATATTTAATGTACATGACTGAATGCGAGTACAATAATCTTAGCAACACCAAAAGAACAACAACATAGATTCATATTTTTTGTTGACTTTGTTGATGTATTTTTGTAACTATCCTTCGAATAGTGCTATATTAATAGTGTGCTAACGACTAAATCTTTATAATAGACGTGGCAAAAATGCATTTAAATATTTGATGTGATACATTTTCAAAATGCAAAACATACATGCTGTGGACTCTTCAAGTTGGGCCAACTTTCTGTTTCTGTCTTAAGTTTGCTATGAGTACTCAATAAATGTTTGTTTTGCTACTCTCAAAATAAATCGATAAATTAAATATCTTCTTTGTCAATCGCGTGGTCCTCAATGAACTGGGGTTATTTGAAAAAAAAATGTTTGTAAGAAAATGACAGTCAACCAAGATGACTAAATTTATATTTATTAGCTCAGTAATTTAATGCTTTTTTATTTTTATTTGAAGCTTACTAAACTCAATTTTTGTGCACCCCCTCCCCCCAAAAAAAATGCAGTAAGTTATTCTACGTTTGACTTGGAGGTCTTTTGTATGAACTTTTATATTATTTTCGGTTGCATATTCTCGGTCCCTATGAAAACTTAAAAAAAACGCGAAAAGTCTGACCTTAAATAGTATTCAGTTTGCTAGATTTTCAAAAAAGTTATTTATATAGAATAACTAAAAATTACATAGAGCTACATTTTTATTCAGTTTCAATTTATTTTTATTTCCTCTGCAAAGATAAACTTACAGTTATACGTGTGTTAGCGACCACCTCTGAATAAAGGCCACCCTGTGAATATAGGTCATTCTCTTAAAAACCGTCATTGATTGTTTAGATGACAATGATGACCGAATAAAGACCACCTATCAATTAAGGCCATACTTTGTCTTTATGAAGAGAGGACTTGTTCAGGAGTTTGACTGTATATAATACGAGTCAGAAAAAATACATATTACAATATATCACGCCTACTACAAAATACGCTTCTGTCATTGGATGATTTGACGTCACGTGGTGACCTAATATATCCTATATTAGGTTAACAGAATATATTAAGTCTGTAATGGAGTCATTTATATTTAAATATTGGTCTGTAATGGAGGCTTTTATTGGAAATGATGAGGAAGGTAGTCTGCGTGATATATCCCGTATCGGGTCAGTTACTAACCCTGTAACTATTAATATTATATATGTTACAAAGTGCTAGGTATTATATTAGTTGGCAGATAGATTAAAATGCATAAAACATTATTATCATTTCATTATATGTTTTGTTAACATTCCAGATTTAATGTTTAGCTTTTTACTAGTTTGAAAATATCATCTATAAATTGGATTTAATCTTAATCACCCAGCTTTGTTACAGAGCTCATTAAAATGTACCATTTTATTTCTGTCATCTTGTGTCAGCATCTCTTGTATATTACATTCAAATAATAGAATGCACACTTTAGAAACTGAATGCCATGCAGTTAAGAATATATTGAAATGTTTAAGCAAGAAAAAAAATAGTCATCGTCAGGGTCGCTTGAGAGACCTCTTTGTGTTGTTCCTTAAAGTCCTATTATTTTTTTGAATGTTCAAGTTAAAGTAAGTCTTATTTTACCTAGAAAGATGTCTTATCAGTGAAACTTAATTTTTAATACTTGCAATAAAAAAAGTTTCCCTTTTATGAAGTACAATACAAATATAGTATTTTTCAATGATGTTGCAAAACAAATACGAAAAGGCATTTGACAACATTTTTGCTATTTTTAATGTAAATATAGATTTAGAGCAGATAAAATATAGTTCTTATGTTTTACTATCATTTTATCTATTGTTCTGTATGACTAAATTCCAAAAGCTAATGGGCCTTTAATTTTCTAACATTTAAGTCCTAACTACGAACACTTTCCTCGATAAATCGTACGTTCTCGCAAATTGTCCGTTCCGGTTTCATTGACGCTTTGAGAAGAAAAAACATTAATTTTTCTTTTTGTACAGGTAGTCTATATTTGTTTGCTATCGTTACGCCTATTGCTTATAAATGGTTTAAGAAATGCTTTGAGTATGGAAAAGGTATGATTGACTATTGAAGGTCCATTATTGTACGGATCAATACATTGTGAGTCATTTACTATCAGAATGCGTTAGAAATGTCTTTAGTAATTAAGATGTTCATATTATTGATAATTGTAAATCATGCACAAATGTCAGTTACCAAAAAAAATAAATCATAAAAATAATCTGCATCTTTGTTATTGTTGTATGAGTATATTGACTATAATTGTCAAGACAGATAGAATATCTATATACATAATAATTATAGTTCCCATACCTTTCAATATTTACCTCCCTTGGCAGCCATCTTCAATCATTGATAGAAGATATTTATATTTTGATTCGATATTTCTAAGTATAGGATATTCATATGTGGCAAGTGCATTTTTATAAACCTGATGTGCTTACTTTTTACAACTTCATTGATTACGTTATCTTTTATAAAATGGGTTGTTTAATTTGCCATATAAGATAGCCACCAAGGGAGATAAATATTGTTGATGTGGGAACTAAACTGGTTCCCGTTCCATGATGCAGTGCACCAAAGGCTTTGTACACACAAGTCAACGGGAACCAGTTTATGTGGGAAATTAAACTGGTTCCCGTTCCATGTTGCAGTGCCCCGAAGGCTTTGTACACACAAGTCAACGGGAACCAGTTTAGTGGGAACTATGTACTGGGTGAAATGAAACATCATTCTATTGCCTGTGATTAAGACATTTTATGTACCTGTTCGAAGGGACATTGGCTGCTTCTGACGTAACTTGTGGAAATGATATTCTATAGCACGAATGCTGCAGGGCAAACTTTACTTTTATGCCTGAGAGAACTTGATATGACTTTTATGTGTTTAGATTTTGTAAAAAAACCAGCGCATTCTACGTTAGAACAGGAGCCAAGATAAACTGGTTCCCGTTCCATGATGCAGTGCACCAAAGGCTTTGTACACACAAGTCAACGGGAACCAGTTTAGAGCCAAGATTTCTGCGTTCTATACATAGCGTGACGTCACTACGTTGGTCTAACCTCTATACATAGAACTGATTACTATCCATATTTAGATAGTTATACATACGCTAAAATATAGTTACGCGGAAGGATAAAAAATGTCAAAACAACAATATCGGTTGTATGTTATTAACAAAAGTGTTTTGTTATGTAAAATGAATACGTTATACCATTTCTATTCTAGTGCTTTTGTCAATAACACTTAATATTCAATGAAACGCAATGTTGAAGACCGCTTGGCTCCAATGTGTACCATACGGTGACGACACGCTATGTTATTGTTTATAACTTCCATTTTGTATGTAGTTCCTGGCAAATACCCATAATGCCCCGAGCAGAAGAACACAGGTCAGTGCATAGCGCTACCGTAGTGTACACATTGAAGATTTCTGTCTAATATAGTATTGTTTTGTTCAAGGGAGGCAACTGCTGTTTTATTGTAATAACTTACTAGTGTTGTTTGAGTTAGTTCCCTTTGATATAAAAATGCCTTCATTACAACGTATTGTCAACGTTTGTAAAACGTCAGTAATACGATATAGAAATGATTCTATAATTAAAACAAACGTCATAATCGTTGTGATAACGTGGATTCAACGAATATGTATCATTATAACGTTGTTATTATGTTTGCATTTCATCGACTATATAAGTATAGGGAGAAGTCGGTGTAGCTTCAGTCAAACTAAACAGAACGTGCGATGTGTTATACTGGACTAACTATGGATATTCAACATTTGATTAAGTTTGATCTTTTCTACAGATTTTTGATGGATACCTTTCTTGCACTGACGGTATGTGGGTTGAAAATAATTTATAACTCGTGTCGAACCAAAAAAATGTTTTTACAATTTGTGTCGAACAAATTTATTGTGTATCTTTACTATGATTTTGACGTACATATTTTGATTTTGGTGGTGGCATGTTAACATAATCATTAACTGTGTAATAAGTTTCGTTTGAAATGTGGACGATTGAAAATGGATGTGAATTATCAAGTTTCGAAGCCCGCTGGATAAAGTTACATATCTTTTACTATTGATGATATACTTTACTACTAGTATCTACCTGGATGCATGAGTCCTTCTGCAGAATTTGTTTTTGTGTCCGTTTTATTCCGGTGGGGTACTGTGTAAGATAAGATAAATATCTATTTCAAGCCAGTAAGACAAACAGCGGTACAACATAAGCTACCTATAATGAGCTTTTGAGCAGACGGGGAGTCTGAATCAAACATATTCTTTTTAGAATATCAAGCTTTTTGACTTCAAAAACTCAGAATTTATGATTATAAAATTTATATAAAACACTTTGATCATAGAAACTTAACATAAAAAATACAATGAAGAAAGAATGCATAATAAGAGGGCTGGTGACTGAAATTGAACTCGGACTTTATTCAATTGATACGACATCTTGAACTAAGGCGCGCTACCTATTGCGTCAGCGTTACAGTCATTATTGTGCTGGTTAAATTCATCTTATCAATATGTTTTAGTCAGATTTGTTCCGAATATCTACATCCCCTATATGACTTAGTGGACTATTTTGAATATTTTCGTCACGACTCAAACCCCTGGTCGAGCGATACTAAGAAATATAAAAATGTAAATAAATTAAACATGTACAAAATGTTTCTTTCTTTTCAAATTACTTCTCAATTACTCCTAGATGGAGTAGCATTTAATGTAGCGTGGAACATCTTTCTAAATTAGACATGTGACTAATATACTTATAGTGGTCACAAGTGATATCGAGATTGTGATAGAAATGACAGCCTTTTTTTCTTCTGTACAAGGGAGGTATTTGCTATCATATCGTAATAACATACTAGTGTTGCTTGAGTTAGTTCCCTTTGATATAAAAATAGCATTAATTGCAACGTATTGTCAACGTTTGTAAAACGTCAATAATACGATATAAAAATATTCTAAAATGAAAACAAAAACGTCACAATCGTTGAGATAACGTGGTTTCAACGAATATGTATCGTTATAACGTTGTTATTATGTTTGTTTTAATCGATTATATAAGTAGGGAGAAGTCGGTGTAGCTTCAGTCAAACTAAACAGAACGTGCGATGTGTTATACTGGACTAACTAAGGATATTCAACATTTGATTAAGTTTGATATTTTCTACAGACTTTTAATGGATAACTTACTCTCTCCGACGGCATGTGAGTTGAAAATAATTTATAACTCGTGTCGAACCAAAAAAATGTTTTTACAATTTGTGTCGAACAAGTTCATTGTGTATCTTTACTATGATTTTGACGTACATATTTTGATGATTTATGGTGGCATGTTAACATGTTCATTAACTGTGTAACAAGTTTCGTTCGAAATGTGGACGATTGAAAATGGATATGAATTATCAAGTTTTGAAACCCGCTGCATAAAGTTACATTTGTTTACTATTCATGATAAAATTTACTATCTACCTGGATGTCTGAGTCCTTGTGTAGAATTAAATTTTGTTTCCGAGACTGTTTTATTCTAGTTGGGTACTGTAAGGGATAAGATAAATATTTATTTCAAGTCAGTATGACAAACAATAGTACTGTACAACATTGGCTATCTAGGAGCTTTAGAACCGACTATACAACTAAAGAAAGCAAAACTAAATAAGAGGTGTAAAATGACAAATGCACATTTAAGAACATACAGAATATTGAAAATATTATCTGCAGATCAAGATAAATAAAAAATAATTTTAAGATTTATGAGTATAAAACTAGTACTAAGTAATATAAAAATTAAAATGTAAAAATGTTTATTTCTTTTCAAATTACTTCTCAAATGGTCCTAGACGGAGTAGGACTTAAAATGTAGCGTGGAACATCTGTCTAAATTAGACCTGGAACTAATATACTCATAGTGGACACAAGTGATATCGAGATTTTGGATAGAAATGACAGCCTTTTTTGTTCTGTACAAGGAAGGCAATTGCTATCATATCGCAATAAGTTAATAGTTTTGTTTCAGTTAGTTCCCTTTGATATAAAAATGGCCTTCATTACAACGTATTGTCAACGTTTGTAAAACGTCTATAATACGATATAGAAATTATTCTAAAATTAAAAGAAACGTCATAATCGTTGTAATAACGTGGCTTCAACGAATATGTATCGTTATAACGTTGTTATTACGTTTGCTTTTAATCGACTATATAAGTAAGGAGAAGTCGGTGTAGCTTCAGTCAAACTAAAAAGAAGGTGCGATGTGTTATACTAGACTAACTTAAGGACATTCAACATTTGATTAAGTTTGATCTTTTCTACAGACTTTTGATGGATACCTGACTTGCTCTTACGGTATGTCGAAGAATTTTGACGTATATATTTTGATGATTGTGGTGACATGTTAACATCTTCATTTACTGTGTAATTAGTTTTGTTTGAATGTTGGACGATTGAAAATGGATGCGAGTTCGCAAGTTTCAAAGTCTACTGGATTAAACTATCCGATATGTATTAAACTAATTTATTCAATATATTATCTTAACTACGAAAATCTAATCCGGCAATATGTTGTATTAACTAAAATAATTTAATCAATATGTAAAATCTTCTGTTCATGATCGTAACCGACCTAGCATCCAAGTATTTTGTAGCAAACTACATTTGTATATAATACAATAGTCATTAAGACTCATTATGTATGAACACGAATTGAACAAATATAAGATGTGTGATTTACGATTCCTCTAGATACAACGTGTCTTACATAAATGTTGATAAGAAGTTCATACCTACCGAAAACCATGTAATTCTTAAAGTATAATGATATCTTATACTAAATGAAATACTTTATTATAGGGACAAAAAAAAATGGTTTCTTCTCTTGATAATTACGTTTGCGGAACTTTTCAGGGTAACGTTTCCATCTCGTATAAGCTTTGAATGCAGATGGGCTCAGTCCCAGACGGAATTTATTTTCCACTGCGTTTTCAGCTTTTACAGACGAGAACAGAAACATAATCTAAAATTTCCTCATGTTGAACCTGTTAAATAGATAACATCATTTATATCAAATATAAGAACATGGTTATATGTAGTTAATAAAAATTTGAATTAGAAGAATATATCGTAAGAAGAAAATGGCCTGAGAACATACAAATTTAATGAATAAGCGAAATAAACATAATTTTCCATTGTATATAGTGGATTTCGTGTAGTTATGTCACCATGTTGAAAAACTGTATCCATTGAATTATATCATTATATTGCTATGTTACACATGTATGCACGACGTATATATTATTACGTATATTTTATAACATACTTACCAACTTACTTAATCCCCCTCATCCCTTCCCGAACATAGACCTTTACCACAGTCTTCCACCATCTTCGATGTTGTACCTTTTGTCTCATCCTCGTCTCTGGGATATCAAATGACTCTGGAGTTCAGCATCTAGTGTTTTTTCTCCAAGTCGTGACTGACCGACCTCTCCTATGCTTTCATTGGGGTTCCAATCAAGGCCTGTCTTGTGACATTGGTTTGGTCCCTCCTACCGACACATGCGCTCCTTGATGGCGCCTGTAAGTATTCTCTGTTGAGTTTTCCTCCTGGGATCTTCTTTGGAAATCTTTTCTGGCTATCTGATGTGGATGATTTATAGTATCAATAATCAACAATCGAGCTAAATCCCAGTCAGTGCTGTAAACATTTCATCACTGAATATTTTTGCCAGTTTATATAGTTACGTGTAGTACTAAAATTCATTATTGTCAGTTAAATGTTTTACACGAATAATGTAAGGAAAACTTCAGTAAGTGAGAACTAAATGTCCATTAAAAGTCAGTCAGAATTATAGAAGAACCGTACATGGTGATTATCTTAATAAGTAATACATATGTTGTTTTTATAATCTGAATAAACATACGAATATTAGCTTTGAAACAAACATATCAACAACTTATCGACGTCAGCTGATGTTGAATCTACGTAACCCCAGCGATTATTACGTTTACTTAAATAACTAGACTATTACTAGTATCATATCGTTTTCCTCGCGACTGAAAAACGTTCATAGTGCGTTGTATTCTGATTATATAAAAACGTTAACCTTGTGACTAGTAAATATGTTATACTCTCCTAATGGAGGATTGCATAATATATATATACATGTATACGGTTCTGAAACATGAAAGCACACAAAAGCCCCTTTGGGAGTAGCAAAAGTATTTTGTTATTGAGAGATTGTTACTCTAGAGAGGTAAAATTAATAGTTAAATAGTTTTTTGGTCTAGTCTTTTCATCCACTTCTTGCAACCTATAATTTTAACAACATCAATTTTCTTTTTTTCATTACTTCATCTTTGTTTGAAATCATACGTTTAGCTGTTTGTCTATATCCATAATAATCATATGCCTTAATTCTGTTTTAGTACTAAACTCATTCAAGCCAGGGTCGTAAGAAAAGGGGGTTAGGGACGGGCTTAGCAATGTTTTTTGCTCACTAGAGCACAATGTGTCCTCTAAAAATTGTTAAAACTATGGTTGCCATGTCAACCAATATAAAAAAAATTAACTTATTTCGTGTCAGAAAATACGAGATGTATGTCTAGAGCTTAGATATCTGGGGATGTATTATTTTAGCGGACCTTTCTCAAGTTCAAATCAGGGCTCTTTGGTCAAATTTTGGTCCGCCCTGGGAGTAATTTGATTTTACATAGTCTCATAGTTGAAAACATATTCTTGTCAGAAACCACAAGTCCAATGAGCACTGGAGCTATGATATTTGGTGTGAAGCATTATCTAGTAGACCGGCCGGCCGGACAGACGTCTACAAAGTTTGTTTAAGTTGAATATTGGCCCCTTCCCATGGGTCATTTGATTTTTCATAGGCTTGTAATTGAAGTGTAAAAAATCGTCAGAAACCATTAGTTTTAGAGCTCAGTTATATGGTGAACAGTGTGTCTAACAGGCTTTTACCAAGGTTGTTCAAATAATGGCCCTTTGATTGAAATTGAGTCCATCGGGAGTAATTTTATTTTACACGGACTTATGTAGGATTTAAAACAAAAAATATTCTTGTCAGAAACGAATTGTTTTAGAGCTAAGTTATATGATGTGAAGCATTGTCTAGTGAACCTTTACCGACTTCGTTCAAATTATGGCCCTGGGATGAAAATTGACCACGCCACAGGGTTCACCTGATTTTACAATGGGTTCATATAGGATTTTTTATAACAATCTTCTCGCCAGAGACTACAATGCACATAGCTTAGATATTTGGTGTGCACTATTGTCAAGTGGACCTCTACCAAATTTGTTAAAATCATGGTCCTTGGATCAAAGGGAATAACTTGAATTTACATAGGCTTATACAATCTCTACCCAGAGTTGTCGTTCCTTTCCAATCCACACATACCTCTGTCAACGTCTCAATGCCAAGATTCTTGGCAAACTACACTGTGATCGATAAACATGCTTTTGTGTATATCTTATAATTATTTGTTAGATGTCATAATGAAATACATGTATGTCATATTGTTTTAGAAAAACGCTTCAGGTTGCCCCGTTATAAGCTGTGTCATTAGGGATTATTTAACCTTGTAACTCTAAAACTAATTTGGCGGAATGATTGCGAAGTAAACAATTCAAAACACAGATAATATAATGAAGGGATACCAAACTTGGGCGTCAGTTTTCTATCATTTAGTTTAAGTATGCGATTCTCTTCAGATAAACAAAACAACACAATCTATGTTAGTTTTTTTTTGGTAATGTCACCGTTTTTAAATCACAAGTCTGTCACTGTAAAGCCGGACTATTTTTTAGACGTTGACAGAGGTTAGTGTGAGCGTGGCGGGAACGACAACTCTGGGTAGAGATTGAGGCTTATATTGGAAAATATATGTTAAAATCGTCTTGGTTCTGGAATGAAAGTTGTTTGGCTCCCACCCATCATGGCCCTCTTGTCATGAGGTGTTATAGCTGATTCTCTCCCACCCCCCATTGTGAGACAATTTTACAAATTTGGCTTTAATGGTTTTTAAAAGGGGATACAACTGACTCTTTAATATACCCCCTCTCCGTTGTCAGCATAAAATCTTACATTGGCCCCCATCTGAAATTGCTTCCTACTGGTGTGCTAGAGATACATACATTAAACTGTATAATAACCTGTACACTTTGTGATATGTGGTCACAAATTTAACATTTACAAAATATGTGCACTTCACCCTTTTTTACTGTCATCATTTACTAGTATGTTGAAAGTTATGTAGGACTATATTTTAATGATTTTATACATGTTTTATTCATTTCAACCGTATATGATTCTTTAAGGCCTTTGTAAGTTATACGTACAAGTAATATTCATTTCACCTATATTAGCCATATTTAATTCTCTGAGAAGTTCTATGTTTGTGTAATATTTATTCCACACATGCAGGCCATTATGTAACCAATTCTCTGATATGTTGTTTGTTTGTGTGATATACACCTCACCAATATGTGTTATATTTATTTCTATGATAAGTTCAATATTTGTTACATATTCATCACACCAATATATGTTATATCAATTCTATTTTACTGGTTGTTATTACGATTCCTTTAACATGTAAGTTTTATTTACGGGTCATTTACACGTTTTAGCTAGATTTGTATCGACTGTTTGTCAACTAATTCCATCTGCATTATTATTCTCCTTGAACATCAGTTTGAGATGAATGCACTCACCTTGGTTGGAATAATGATTTTAGTTGTCAGATCTATATTCAGTGTAACTGTTGGTCTTATTTTGTCTTGGTGCTACTCTCATTATAGTTACTGTATGTACTCAGTTAAACTGCAAATCCTCAGGCTATATATATAATACTCTTAAATGTATTTCAAACACACATTTTACTCGTTTGTTCTAATCGAATTTAGCCATGTTTACAACATTCATTTCACCTATACGTACAATATACAAATATATATTACAAATGCACCCGTGGCATTACAAACCTTTATTTCATATTTATTTCAGTCGTATGTTCTGTAATCAGTTTAGCTGATTATTCTATACTCATTTGAGCTTCAAATGCTACATGCTTTAAGGTGCATTATCTTTATCCTTATCAATCTTTATTGTATGTGATGCAATCATTTCGGCTGTGAGTTCTTGATCAATTTTAGCTTTAACTAACATGTATTGTCTAAATTGATTACTGAACACACAATAGCCGTATGTGCTGTATTAATTCCACATGCTTGTATTATATTTACTTCAACTTTACATAATATACTTTCTTTTCCTGCATGGGCTGTGAAGTTCTATGCCTGTGTCCAATTCAACACAACGGATCAGTTACCATGTTTATGCTAGATTGTTATCAACCATACACGTCAACTAATTTAAACTGCAATTAATTGAATATATTCAAGCTAAATTTACTCACCTTTGTTTGAATAAATAATTATTCGTTGTTAGTTCTTTATTCAGTGTTACTGTAGGTCTTATTTGTCTTTGTCTTGCAGGCTTATTCTAGCTACTGCGTCTATTTATTTGAGCTGTATGTCCAATTCTCATTGTTGCTTGTATTTTATTAATTTAGACGTTATAAACTTCTTACGTCCAATATATTTTACAAATACACATATGGCATTATAAACCTTTTTCAGTTTAGCTGTTAATTCTATATTCCGTTTTTATTCACGTTCTATGTGATATTAGGAACATGGTCTGTACCACTTTCCTTGGCCTTTTTCAAATTAACTTTAATTTTATTGTATGCATTCATTTCAGCTGTGCGTTCATAATCAATTTTAGCGGTAACTTTAAGAAATATATTACATATTTTTTTCAGTGATATTGCAAAAATAAGAAAAAGCATCTGGCAACATTTTTACGAATGTCATTATGTTAACATTGTTTTAGATCAAATGACATATATTTTTTATGTTTAACCATCATTTTATAATATGACTAAATTCAAAAAGCTATTGTGCCTTTAAGTTATATGTTTTTGTAAGTTGTATGCAATATTTATTCCACCCATATGTACCATACTCATTTCCTGATAAGTACTATGTTCATGACATATACATCTCACCTATGTGTTAAATTAATTTCTCATGTACAATTTCTCATGTCATATTCACTTCACCTGTAGGTGTTAAATGTATTTTTCGGATAAGTTCTATGTTAGTGGCATTATAAATACGCCTCATCAATATGTGTTATATTCATTTCTCTTGTAAAGTTCTATGTTCGTGTCAAACTTACCACAACCGCATGTGTTGTGCTAATTTCACTTGTTAGTTCTATTTTAGGGTCATTTAACATGTTTAAGCTAGACCTTTAGTGACTGTGTGTCAAGTAATTATAATTGCATTAATATACTCAATTCATACGTTTGAGCTTTAATTACTCGCCTTGGTTGTTAAATGTTAAGTTTAGTTATTAGTTCTATATAGCTTTATTCTGTCTCAATACTAAGTTCATTCAAGCTACTGCATCTGCTCAGTTAAGTTTCTATTCCACAGGCCATACTCTTAGTTATATTTCATATACCCAATTTACTCGTATGTTCTAATCAAATTTAGCAGTGTTTACAACATTCATTTCACTTATAAGTGTAGCTATATATGTCCAACATTTATAACAAAATTACAAGCGGCATTATAAACCTGTATTCCATAATAATTTCAGCAGTATGTTCTGCAATCAGTTTAGCTGTTTATGCTATATTATTTTTGGCTTCACGTTCTATATGCTATATAGATGCTTAATCTGTATCAAATTCTGCTGTATATTCTTTATCAACTTGTATGCTAATAGGTGCATTCATTTCTGCTGTGCGTTCTTGATCAATTTTAGCTGAAACTAATATGTATGGTCTAAATTGATTTCTACAATTCATTTTGAGTACTTTATTTATTGAACACATAATAGTCCTATGTGCTGTATTAATCACATACGCTAGTATTATACTTACCTGTTTACCCTTACTTTCTTTTCTTGTATGGTGTTTATTCATTTTACATGTACATGTAGTTACTAAATACATTTAACATGCATAAGATTTACGTCATTCACCTCACCTCGATGTGTTAAATTTATTTTTCTGATAAGTTCTATGTTTTGTGTCATTATACGCCACTCCATCCATACATGTTATATTCATTTCTCTTGTAACGTTCTATACTACTAGTAGTTTCTAATTCACCACAAACGTATGTGTTATGCTATTTTCTCTTTTGAATTATACGATCTATTTTCGGGTCAGTTGCCATGTTTATACTAGCTTTGTATCAACTATATGTCAATTATTTTCAACTGCATTAAATAAAATATATTCAAACTAAATTTACTCACCTTTGTTTGAAAGAATACTTATAAGTTGCTAGTTCTACTGTTATATTCAGTGTAACTGTAGGTCTTATTGTGTCTTGTTACAGACTAATTCTAGCTACTGCATTCATTCATTTAGCTGAAGTTCAAATCTCATTTATAGTTGTTTGTACTTTAACCATATAACTCGTATGTCATTATTCCATTTAGACGTATTAACTACATTCATTTCATCTATATGTTTGATATTTATTACAAGTGCACCCCTGTTACTGTAAACATGTATTTATTCCATGTTCATTTCAACCGAACGTTCTGTAATCAGTTTAGCTGTTGCTTCTATATTCCTTTGAGCTTCACGGCCATTAAGTTGCATGATCTATACCAAAGCCTGCAGTATATTCCTGATTAACTTTAAAGTCCGACAAGCTTATAAATTTATTGGTCTTAGTAGGTTCTGTTTATTCTATAACAGAAGAATCCGATGAGTTTTCCTCCCGTGCATACTTTATAGCAAGAAATGTTTCCGAAACTACTATCGTATTTTTTTCAATATCATTGAAATAAATACTATTTATAAAACACCTGATGAGTGTTTTCAGACGACAAAGGGCTTTCGACGGTAATAATTATCTTGGGATAATATCAGCAATTAAATGTTTTTGCACATATTTTTCTACAGCAAAAAGCTAATGGGGCTTTAATTGTATGTTATACGTTCATTTCAGTTTTGCGTTCTTAATTATTTTATCTGTATGGTTTAAAGTGATTTCGGTTGTATTTTTTGCGTTTTGTACATACATTCATTTTAGCTGCGTATAATATCAACTTCAGTAGTGTGTTCTACATTCATATTAGTTGTGTATTCTGTAACAACTTTACTTGAATGCTCTGCTTTCGTATTAGTTATATATTCAATAGCTATCTTAGTTGTTTGTTCTACATTATTAAACTATGTGTTCTCATTTTACTTAACTTTTATGCACTTCACCCATCCATGATTGCCATTAATTCTATTTTAATTGTAGTTGTATGTTCTACCACCATTTTAGCTGTGTGTTTTATATTTACTTTAGATGTAAGTGCTGCAATCATTATAGTTGTGAGCTGTCTATTTACTTCAGCTGTATATACTACAATCATTGTATCCTTCTCCTCTATTTTGACTTCAGTTGTACCATTTAAGCTATGTGCTCTATATATTTACTTTAGTTGTATGTTGTACAAAGAAATTTTCATCGTGCTCTAATGAATGTTCTGCAATTACCTTAATAATAATAATAATTTTATTTGCCAAAGTATACACAACATGGCAATTTAAACAAAATGATATAAATAAATACAATACAATAACAACTGTGAAATTCATCAGTCTAAAATATAGTTGTATAACATTAAAAAAGTTATAATTATACATACTCGATATAAGTATAACCATGCAATGCACACCAATACCAGGGATAACACAAAAAGGAGGAAGGGATTTCTCTTATTTCCATTGTGGTCCCTTAGCCGTGTTCAGTATCTACCTTAGTTGTGTGTTTTACATTCATGTTAACTGAGTGTTCTATTTCTTCTTCTTCAGTATTTTATGTTCAACAATCATGTTGGATGTTTACCTCAGTTGAATATTTTGCATTCATCTTGCTGTGCCTTATATATACTTTAGTTGTATGTTCTGAGCTCATATTACATACATAACCGCTAAACATTTTGACTGTATATCCTATGTTCTTAATTGTATGCACTAAATCCATTTCACCCACATTTGTCACATTGATTTGAACTGTTCGTGTTGTGCTCAACATAACTGTATTTGTTGATATCAGTCTTCATTAGTCGCATCAAAGGTGATGGACTACGTATTTGAGTAGTATTTTGCTTATTGTTTTAGGTACAAATTACTTTATCTTATTTGCATCGCACAGCACTCTTGTATTTCACATACATCTTTGGTTTATAGTAACTGTTTTGTGTGTACTGATCTTTTTTTGTTTGTTTAACTTTGTTGTTATGTTAGATGCATATATAACAAGCTTATTAATTCATTTAGTGGTGCACTCATTTAAACGTGTACATTTCAGCAATATTGTGTTGTGTACATTTCATCAGTATTGTGTTATGTACACTTCAGCGGTATTGTTTTATGTACATTTCAGCAGTATTGTGTTATGTGCATTTCAGCAATATTGTGTTGTATACATTTCATCGGTAATTTGTTGTGTACATTTCATCGGTATTGTATTGTGTACATTTCAGCAGTATTGTCTTATGTACACTTCAGCGGTATTGTGTTATGCACATTTCAGCAGTATTGTGTTATGTACATTTAGCAGTATTGTGTTATGTACATTTCAGCAGTATTGTGTTATGTACATTTAGCTGTATTGTGCAATGTTAATATAGCAGAATTGTATTTAGTGATAAACTAATTTCAGCTCGAGCCGAGATTTCTACTGAATTATGCAAAATTGAATTGAACCGATTTGTGCCATCAAGATTCCAAGCACGATGTGTATTAGAGGCTCCGGCTGCATTTGTGTTATTGCGGTTCAATCTGCATTGTTTGATAGGGAATTCATCTGCATTGTGTAATCGTGGATTCTTCTGCATGGTGTATAAGTGAATTCATCCGCATTGTGTAAAAGTGACTTCATTTGCATTGTGTAAAAGAGAATTCGTGTGCATTAAGCGAAGATGAATTCATCTACAATTTGTAAAATCGTAGTCTTCTGTGTTGTGCAGTAAATAGTACAGCTGTACTGTGCAATGGAAATTTCACCTGCATTCTGTAAAAGAGAATCCTTGTGTATCATCTGTATTGTGCAATAGAGAATTAGTCTGCATTGTGCAATCGTGATTTGTTTCAATGGAGGGATATTGTATGGCAATGTCATTGGTATCGTCGTGTATAGAATGATTGGATGTGAAGATTTTTGATACTATATTAGAAGGGGAATAGGGGGACAGAGCATTTGATAGTACTTTTTTACTATGGTTGAGTTTAAGTCAAAAAGTTATTTGTAAAGTAGCGAGAGTAGATTGCACTTGCACGGACGGGAAATTGAGAAGTCCATGTTTTGTGATACATGTATATGACTACTGTGGTTCGTAGTAGTTGGTAATTACTGACAATGTCATAAATACGCCCGATGTAGTAAACCGACTGATAGATATGACGTTGAGATAAGCGCCGACTTTTCAATGTTGGATGAATCCTTCGTTTGTCCAAAACGTTCTGATTGTTTAATTGGTACGTCAGGAGTTGATTGCTGATATCAAAATAAGTTCCGACTCTGTGATTGGTTCGATTTTTCGATAAGAACTTTCTATGTATTAGTTTTGTGCCAAGTTCTGCTAAAGCCGAATGTGTCATGGGTTCGTCCGAGTTTGGAAGCAATGAAGATTGTGTCGCGGGTACGTCCTTGTTTGAGTGCAGTGAAGAATGTGTCATGGGTACTTACGAGGTTCAGATGAGATTAAAATGTGTGATTGATACGTCTGAGTTCTAGCTAAGAGCTGAATGTGGCAATGTAACGTCCGAGATTTGATCAGTTGCGAAAGTGCCATGGGTGCACCCGTTGTTAAGATAAGTGCTGAATGTGTTATTGGTAAGCCTGTTCTTGAGATAAGAGCCATATGTGTCATGTGTATGTGCGAAGTTTTGATAAGAGCCAAGTGTGCCATTTTTACGTCCGAGACATGAACAATGAAAGGTCCAAGTTTGTGATATAAATTTAAAAAACCGTTTGTCTCATCAAATGGTCCGAGGCAATTAGTAGAAACGACTGAGCTGCTACGTCTGTGGATTGAAGAGAGTTTGAGGTTTGATAAGGGCCAAAGGTGATATTGGTACGTCCGAATTAGTGATTTCGTTTTATGATTGTGTTATTGGTAAGCTTGGGGATTTGTTAGGGACGACTGAGTCATTGTTACTTCCGAAGTTGGATGGCAGCCGAATGAGTCATTGGTACGACAGATGTTGTAATAAGAATTAACTTTGACATCGATAAAACGAAGTTAAAAAAGAGCCGACTGTGTCACTGGTTATTCCGAGGTTGTGAAAAGAGCTAACTGTGTCATTGGTTAGTCGGTGCTTGTGATAAGAGCCGATTGTGTCCTTGGTTAGTAAGAGGTGGAGATAAGAGCCGATTGTGTCATTGGTTAGTCCGAGGAAGAGATAAAAGCCGACTATGTCATTGGTTAGTCAGTGGTTGTAATGAGAGCCGACCGAGTCCTTGATTAGACGGTTGTGTCATTGGTTAGTCCGAGGAAAAGTTTAGAGCCGACTGTGTCATTGGTTAGTCTGAGGTTGAGATAAGAGTGGACTGTGTCATTGGTTAGTCCGAGGAAGAGATAAGAGTGGACTGTGTCATTGGTTAGTCCGAGGAAGAGATAAGAGCAGACTGTGTCATTGGTTAGTCCGAGGAAGAGATAAGAGCCGACTGTGTCATTGGTAAGTCCGTAGTTATAATGAGAGCCGACTGAGTCCTTGACTAGACGGTAGTGTCATTGGTTAGTCCGAGGAAGAATTAAGAGCCGACTGTGTCATTGGTTAGTCCGTGGTTCAGATAAGATCGAAGTTGAGATAAGAGTCGACTGCGTCATTGGTTAGTTAGAGGTTGAGATGAGAGCCGATTGTGTCATTGGTTAGTCCAAGGAAGAATCAAGAGCCGACTGTGTCATTGGTTAGTTCGAGGAAGAGATAAGAGCCGACTGTGTCATTGGTTAGTCCGAGGAAGAGATAAGAGCCGACGGTGTCATTGGTTAGTCCGTGGTTGTAATGAGAGCCGACTGGGTCCTTGATTAGACAGTTGTGTGATTGGTAAGTCCGACTGTGTCACTGGTTAGTCCGAGGATGTAATGAGAGCCGACTGTGTCATTGGTCAGTCAGAAGTTGTAATGAGAGCCGACTGTGTCATTGGTTAGTCCCCGGTTGAGATAAGAGCCGACTCTGTCACTGGTTAGTCCGAGGAAAAGATTAGAGCTGACTGCTTCATTTGTTAGTCCGAGTTTGTAATGAGAGCCGATAGTGTCATTGGTTAGTCCGAGGTTGTAATGTGAGCCGACTGTGTCATTGGTTAGTCCGAGGTTGTAATGAGAGCCGATTGTGTCATTGGTTAGTCCGAGGTTTAATGAGAGCCGACTGTGTCATTGGTTAGTCCGTGGTTGCGATAAGAGCCGACTGCGTCACTGGTTAGTCCGAGGAAGAGATAAGAGCCGACTGTGTCATTGGTTAGTCCGCGGTTGTAATGAGAGCTGACAGTGTCATTGGTTAGTCCGAGGTTGTAATGAGAGCCGACTGTGTCATTGGTTAGTCCGAGTAGGAGACAAGAGCCGACTGTGTCATTGGTTAGTCCGTGGTTGTAACGAGAGCCGACTGTGTCATTGGTTAGTCTGAGGTTGAGATAAGAGCTGACTGTGTCATTGGTTAGTCCGAGGAAGAGACAAGAGCCGACTGTGTCATTGGTTAGTCCGAGGAAGAGATAAGAGCCGACTGTGTCATTGGTTAGTCCGAGTAGGAGACAAGAGCCGACTGTGTCATTGGTTAGTCCGTGGTTGTAACGAGAGCCGACTGTGTCATTGGTTAGTCTGAGGTTGAGATAAGAGCTGACTGTGTCATTGGTTAGTCCGAGGAAGAGACAAGAGCCGACTGTGTCATTGGTTAGTCCGAGGAAGAGATAAGAGCCGACTGTGTCATTGGTTAGTCCGAGGAAGAGATAAGAGCCGACTGTGTCATTGGTTAGTCCGAGGAATAGATAAGAGCCGATTGTGTCATTGGTTAGTCCGAGGCTGAGATAAGAGCTGACTGTGTCATTGGTTAGCCTGAGGTTGTAATGAGAGCCGACTGTGTCCTTGATTAGACGGTTGTGTCATTGGTTAGTCCGAGGAAGTGAAAAAAGCCGACTGTGTCATTGGTTAGTCCGAGGAAGAGATAAGAGCCGACTGTGTCATTGGTTAGTCCGAGGAAGAGATAAGAGCCGACTGTGTCATTGGTTAGTCCGAGGAAGAGATAAGAGCCGACTGTGTCATTGGTTAGTCCGAGGAAGAGATAAGAGCCGACTGTGGCATTGGTTAGTCCGAGGTTGAGATAAGAGCTGACTGTGTCATTGGTTAGCCTGAGGTTGTAATGAGAGCCGACTGTGTTCTTGATTAGACGGTTGTGTCATTGGTTAGTCCAAGGAAGAAATATGAGCCGACTGTGTCATTGGTTAGTCTGTGGTTGTAATGAGAGCCGACTGTGTCATTGGTTAGACCGAGGTTGAGATAAGAGCTGACTCTGTCATTGGTTAGTCGAGGTTGTGAAAAGAGCGGACGGAGTCAATGGTTAGTGCATGGTTGAGATAAGAGCCGACTTTGTCATTGGTTTGACGGTGGTTGTGATAAGAGCTACCTGTGTTATTGGTTGATCCGAGGAAGAGATAAGAGCCGACTGTGTCATTGGTTAGTCCGTGGTTGCGATAAGAGCCGACTGTGTCATTCGTTAAAAGGAGGTTGTGATATGAGCCGACTGTGTCATTGGTTAGTCCGATGAAGAGATAAGAGCCCACCGTGCCATTGGTTAGTCCGAGGAAGAGATAAGAGCCCACCGTGCCATTGGTTAAACGGAGGTTGTTATATGAGCCGACTGTGTCATTGGTTCGTCCGTGGTTGTGATAAGAGCCCACTGTGTCATTGGTTAGTCCGTGGTTGTGATAAGAGCCCACTGTGTCATTGGTTAAAAGGATGTTGTTATATGAGCCGACAGTGTCATTGGTTAGTCCGTGGTTGTGATAAGAGCCCACTGTGTCATTGGTTAGTCCGTGGTTGTGATAAGAGCCGACTGTGTCATTGGTTCGTCCGTGGTTGTGATAAGAGCCCACTGTGTCATTGGTTCGTCCGTGGTTGTGATAAGAGCCGACTGTGTCATTGGTTAAAAGGATGTTGTTATATGAGCCGACTGTGTCATTGGTTAGTCCGTGGTTGTGATAAGAGCCGACTGTGTCATTGGTTCGTCCGTGGTTGTGATAAGAGCCGACTGTGTCATTGGTTCGTCCGTGGTTGTTATATGAGCCCACTGTGTAATTGGTTAGTCCGTGGTTGTGATAAGAGCCCACTGTGTCATTGGTTAGTCCGTGGTTGTTATATGAGCCCACTGTGTCATTGGTTAGTCCGTGGTTGTGATAAGAGCCCACTGTGTCATTGGTTCGTCCGTTGTTGTGATAAGAGCCCACTGTGTCATTGGTTAAAAGGAGGTTGTTATATGAGCCGACTGTGTCATTGGTTAGTCCGTGGTTGTGATAAGAGCCCACTGTGTCATTGGTTAAAAGGAGGTTGTTATATGAGCCGACTGTGTCATTGGTTAGTCCGTGGGTGTGATAAGAGCCCACTGTGTCATTGGTTCGTCCGTGGTTGTGATAAGAGCCCACTGTGTCATTGGTTAAAAGGAGGTTGTTTTATGAGTCGACTGTGTCATTGGTTAAAAGGAGGTTGTTATAAGAGCCCACTGTGTCATTGGTTCGTCCATGGTTGTGATAAGAGCCCACTGTGTCATTGGTTAAAAGGAGTTTGTTATATGAGCCGACTGTGTCATTGGTTAGTCCGTGGTTGTGATAAGAGCCCCACTGTGTCATTTGTTAAAAGGAGGTTGTTATATGAGCCCACTGTGTCATTGGTTCGTCCGTTGTTGTGATAAGAGCCCACTGTGTTAATGGTTAGTCCGTGGTTGTGATAAGAGCCCACTGTGTCATTGGTTAAAAGGAGGTTGTTATATGAGCCGACTGTGTCATTGGTTAGTCCGTGGTTGTGATAAGAGCCCACTGTGTCATTGGTTAAAAGGAGGTTGTTATATGAGCCCGCTGTGTCATTGGTTAGTCCGAGTAGGAGACAAGAGCCGACTGTGTCATTGGTTAGTCCGTGGTTGTAACGAGAGCCGACTGTGTCATTGGTTAGTCTGAGGTTGAGATAAGAGCTGACTGTGTCATTGGTTAGTCCGAGGAAGAGACAAGAGCCGACTGTGTCATTGGTTAGTCCGAGGAAGAGATAAGAGCCGACTGTGTCATTGGTTAGTCCGAGGAAGAGATAAGAGCCGACTGTGTCATTGGTTAGTCCGAGGAATAGATAAGAGCCGATTGTGTCATTGGTTAGTCCGAGGCTGAGATAAGAGCTGACTGTGTCATTGGTTAGCCTGAGGTTGTAATGAGAGCCGACTGTGTCCTTGATTAGACGGTTGTGTCATTGGTTAGTCCGAGGAAGTGAAAAAAGCCGACTGTGTCATTGGTTAGTCCGAGGAAGAGATAAGAGCCGACTGTGTCATTGGTTAGTCCGAGGAAGAGATAAGAGCCGACTGTGTCATTGGTTAGTCCGAGGAAGAGATAAGAGCCGACTGTGTCATTGGTTAGTCCGAGGAAGAGATAAGAGCCGACTGTGGCATTGGTTAGTCCGAGGTTGAGATAAGAGCTGACTGTGTCATTGGTAAGCCTGAGGTTGTAATGAGAGCCGACTGTGTCCTTGATTAGACGGTTGTGTCATTGGTTAGTCCAAGGAAGAAATATGAGCCGACTGTGTCATTGGTTAGTCTGTGGTTGTAATGAGAGCCGACTGTGTCATTGGTTAGTCCGAGGAAGAGATAAGAGCTGACTCTGTCATTGGTTAGTCGAGGTTGTGAAAAGAGCGGACGGAGTCAATGGTTAGTGCATGGTTGAGATAAGAGCCGACTTTGTCATTGGTTTGACGGTGGTTGTGATAAGAGCTACCTGTGTTATTGGTTGATCCGAGGAAGAGATAAGAGCCGACTGTGTCATTGGTTAGTCCGTGGTTGCGATAAGAGCCGACTGTGTCATTCGTTAAAAGGAGGTTGTGATATGAGCCGGCTGTGTCATTGGTTAGTCCGATGAAGAGATAAGAGCCCACCGTGCCATTGGTTAGTCCGAGGAAGAGATAAGAGCCCACCGTGCCATTGGTTAAACGGAGGTTGTTATATGAGCCGACTGTGTCATTGGTTCGTCCTTGGTTGTGATAAGAGCCCACTGTGTCATTGGTTAGTCCGTGGTTGTGATAAGAGCCCACTGTGTCATTGGTTAAAAGGATGTTGTTATATGAGCCGACAGTGTCATTGGTTAGTCCGTGGTTGTGATAAGAGCCCACTGTGTCATTGGTTAGTCCGTGGTTGTGATAAGAGCCGACTGTGTCATTGGTTCGTCCGTGGTTGTGATAAGAGCCCACTGTGTCATTGGTTCGTCCGTGGTTGTGATAAGAGCCGACTGTGTCATTGGTTAAAAGGAGGTTGTTATATGAGCCGACTGTGTCATTGGTTAGTCCGTGGTTGTGATAAGAGCCGACTGTGTCATTGGTTCGTCCGTGGTTGTGATAAGAGCCGACTGTGTCATTGGTTCGTCCGTGGTTGTGATAAGAGCCCACTGTGTCATTGGTTCGTCCGTGGTTGTTATATGAGCCCACTGTGTCATTGGTTAGTCCGTGGTTGTGATAAGAGCCCACTGTGTCATTGGTTAGTCCGTGGTTGTTATATGAGCCCACTGTGTCATTGGTTAGTCCGTGGTTGTGATAAGAGCCCACTGTGTCATTGGTTCGTCCGTTGTTGTGATAAGAGCCCACTGTGTCATTGGTTAAAAGGAGGTTGTTATATGAGCCCACTGTGTCATTGGTTAGTCCGTGGTTGTAATAAGAGCCCACTGTGTCATTGGTTAAAAGGAGGTTGTTATATGAGCCGACTGTGTCATTGGTTAGTCCGTGGGTGTGATAAGAGCCCACGGTGTCATTGGTTCGTCCGTGGTTGTGATAAGAGCCCACTGTGTCATTGGTTAAAAGGAGGTTGTTATATGAGTCGACTGTGTCATTGGTTAAAAGGAGGTTGTTATAAGAGCCCACTGTGTCATTGGTTCGTCCATGGTTGTGATAAGAGCCCACTGTGTCATTGGTTAAAAGGAGTTTGTTATATGAGCCGACTGTGTCATTGGTTAGTCCGTGGTTGTGATAAGAGCCCCACTGTGTCATTTGTTAAAAGGAGGTTGTTATATGAGCCCACTGTGTCATTGGTTCGTCCGTTGTTGTGATAAGAGCCCACTGTGTTAATGGTTAGTCCGTGGTTGTGATAAGAGCCCACTGTGTCATTGGTTAAAAGGAGGTTGTTATATGAGCCGACTGTGTCATTGGTTAGTCCGTGGTTGTGATAAGAGCCCACTGTGTCATTGGTTAAAAGGAGGTTGTTATATGAGCCCGCTGTGTCATTGGTTAGTCCGAGTAGGAGACAAGAGCCGACTGTGTCATTGGTTAGTCCGTGGTTGTAACGAGAGCCGACTGTGTCATTGGTTAGTCTGAGGTTGAGATAAGAGCTGACTGTGTCATTGGTTAGTCCGAGGAAGAGACAAGAGCCGACTGTGTCATTGGTTAGTCCGAGGAAGAGATAAGAGCCGACTGTGTCATTGGTTAGTCCGAGGAAGAGATAAGAGCCGACTGTGTCATTGGTTAGTCCGAGGAATAGATAAGAGCCGATTGTGTCATTGGTTAGTCCGAGGCTGAGATAAGAGCTGACTGTGTCATTGGTTAGCCTGAGGTTGTAATGAGAGCCGACTGTGTCCTTGATTAGACGGTTGTGTCATTGGTTAGTCCGAGGAAGTGAAAAAAGCCGACTGTGTCATTGGTTAGTCCGAGGAAGAGATAAGAGCCGACTGTGTCATTGGTTAGTCCGAGGAAGAGATAAGAGCCGACTGTGTCATTGGTTAGTCCGAGGAAGAGATAAGAGCCGACTGTGTCATTGGTTAGTCCGAGGAAGAGATAAGAGCCGACTGTGGCATTGGTAAGTCCGTAGTTATAATGAGAGCCGACTGAGTCCTTGACTAGACGGTAGTGTCATTGGTTAGTCCGAGGAAGAATTAAGAGCCGACTGTGTCATTGGTTAGTCCGTGGTTCAGATAAGATCGAAGTTGAGATAAGAGTCGACTGCGTCATTGGTTAGTTAGAGGTTGAGATGAGAGCCGATTGTGTCATTGGTTAGTCCAAGGAAGAATCAAGAGCCGACTGTGTCATTGGTTAGTTCGAGGAAGAGATAAGAGCCGACTGTGTCATTGGTTAGTCCGAGGAAGAGATAAGAGCCGACGGTGTCATTGGTTAGTCCGTGGTTGTAATGAGAGCCGACTGGGTCCTTGATTAGACAGTTGTGTGATTGGTAAGTCCGACTGTGTCACTGGTTAGTCCGAGGATGTAATGAGAGCCGACTGTGTCATTGGTCAGTCAGAAGTTGTAATGAGAGCCGACTGTGTCATTGGTTAGTCCCCGGTTGAGATAAGAGCCGACTCTGTCACTGGTTAGTCCGAGGAAAAGATTAGAGCTGACTGCTTCATTTGTTAGTCCGAGTTTGTAATGAGAGCCGATAGTGTCATTGGTTAGTCCGAGGTTGTAATGTGAGCCGACTGTGTCATTGGTTAGTCCGAGGTTGTAATGAGAGCCGATTGTGTCATTGGTTAGTCCGAGGTTTAATGAGAGCCGACTGTGTCATTGGTTAGTCCGTGGTTGCGATAAGAGCCGACTGCGTCACTGGTTAGTCCGAGGAAGAGATAAGAGCCGACTGTGTCATTGGTTAGTCCGCGGTTGTAATGAGAGCTGACAGTGTCATTGGTTAGTCCGAGGTTGTAATGAGAGCCGACTGTGTCATTGGTTAGTCCGAGTAGGAGACAAGAGCCGACTGTGTCATTGGTTAGTCCGTGGTTGTAACGAGAGCCGACTGTGTCATTGGTTAGTCTGAGGTTGAGATAAGAGCTGACTGTGTCATTGGTTAGTCCGAGGAAGAGACAAGAGCCGACTGTGTCATTGGTTAGTCCGAGGAAGAGATAAGAGCCGACTGTGTCATTGGTTAGTCCGAGTAGGAGACAAGAGCCGACTGTGTCATTGGTTAGTCCGTGGTTGTAACGAGAGCCGACTGTGTCATTGGTTAGTCTGAGGTTGAGATAAGAGCTGACTGTGTCATTGGTTAGTCCGAGGAAGAGACAAGAGCCGACTGTGTCATTGGTTAGTCCGAGGAAGAGATAAGAGCCGACTGTGTCATTGGTTAGTCCGAGGAAGAGATAAGAGCCGACTGTGTCATTGGTTAGTCCGAGGAATAGATAAGAGCCGATTGTGTCATTGGTTAGTCCGAGGCTGAGATAAGAGCTGACTGTGTCATTGGTTAGCCTGAGGTTGTAATGAGAGCCGACTGTGTCCTTGATTAGACGGTTGTGTCATTGGTTAGTCCGAGGAAGTGAAAAAAGCCGACTGTGTCATTGGTTAGTCCGAGGAAGAGATAAGAGCCGACTGTGTCATTGGTTAGTCCGAGGAAGAGATAAGAGCCGACTGTGTCATTGGTTAGTCCGAGGAAGAGATAAGAGCCGACTGTGTCATTGGTTAGTCCGAGGAAGAGATAAGAGCCGACTGTGGCATTGGTTAGTCCGAGGTTGAGATAAGAGCTGACTGTGTCATTGGTTAGCCTGAGGTTGTAATGAGAGCCGACTGTGTTCTTGATTAGACGGTTGTGTCATTGGTTAGTCCAAGGAAGAAATATGAGCCGACTGTGTCATTGGTTAGTCTGTGGTTGTAATGAGAGCCGACTGTGTCATTGGTTAGACCGAGGTTGAGATAAGAGCTGACTCTGTCATTGGTTAGTCGAGGTTGTGAAAAGAGCGGACGGAGTCAATGGTTAGTGCATGGTTGAGATAAGAGCCGACTTTGTCATTGGTTTGACGGTGGTTGTGATAAGAGCTACCTGTGTTATTGGTTGATCCGAGGAAGAGATAAGAGCCGACTGTGTCATTGGTTAGTCCGTGGTTGCGATAAGAGCCGACTGTGTCATTCGTTAAAAGGAGGTTGTGATATGAGCCGACTGTGTCATTGGTTAGTCCGATGAAGAGATAAGAGCCCACCGTGCCATTGGTTAGTCCGAGGAAGAGATAAGAGCCCACCGTGCCATTGGTTAAACGGAGGTTGTTATATGAGCCGACTGTGTCATTGGTTCGTCCGTGGTTGTGATAAGAGCCCACTGTGTCATTGGTTAGTCCGTGGTTGTGATAAGAGCCCACTGTGTCATTGGTTAAAAGGATGTTGTTATATGAGCCGACAGTGTCATTGGTTAGTCCGTGGTTGTGATAAGAGCCCACTGTGTCATTGGTTAGTCCGTGGTTGTGATAAGAGCCGACTGTGTCATTGGTTCGTCCGTGGTTGTGATAAGAGCCCACTGTGTCATTGGTTCGTCCGTGGTTGTGATAAGAGCCGACTGTGTCATTGGTTAAAAGGATGTTGTTATATGAGCCGACTGTGTCATTGGTTAGTCCGTGGTTGTGATAAGAGCCGACTGTGTCATTGGTTCGTCCGTGGTTGTGATAAGAGCCGACTGTGTCATTGGTTCGTCCGTGGTTGTTATATGAGCCCACTGTGTAATTGGTTAGTCCGTGGTTGTGATAAGAGCCCACTGTGTCATTGGTTAGTCCGTGGTTGTTATATGAGCCCACTGTGTCATTGGTTAGTCCGTGGTTGTGATAAGAGCCCACTGTGTCATTGGTTCGTCCGTTGTTGTGATAAGAGCCCACTGTGTCATTGGTTAAAAGGAGGTTGTTATATGAGCCGACTGTGTCATTGGTTAGTCCGTGGTTGTGATAAGAGCCCACTGTGTCATTGGTTAAAAGGAGGTTGTTATATGAGCCGACTGTGTCATTGGTTAGTCCGTGGGTGTGATAAGAGCCCACTGTGTCATTGGTTCGTCCGTGGTTGTGATAAGAGCCCACTGTGTCATTGGTTAAAAGGAGGTTGTTTTATGAGTCGACTGTGTCATTGGTTAAAAGGAGGTTGTTATAAGAGCCCACTGTGTCATTGGTTCGTCCATGGTTGTGATAAGAGCCCACTGTGTCATTGGTTAAAAGGAGTTTGTTATATGAGCCGACTGTGTCATTGGTTAGTCCGTGGTTGTGATAAGAGCCCCACTGTGTCATTTGTTAAAAGGAGGTTGTTATATGAGCCCACTGTGTCATTGGTTCGTCCGTTGTTGTGATAAGAGCCCACTGTGTTAATGGTTAGTCCGTGGTTGTGATAAGAGCCCACTGTGTCATTGGTTAAAAGGAGGTTGTTATATGAGCCGACTGTGTCATTGGTTAGTCCGTGGTTGTGATAAGAGCCCACTGTGTCATTGGTTAAAAGGAGGTTGTTATATGAGCCCGCTGTGTCATTGGTTAGTCCGAGTAGGAGACAAGAGCCGACTGTGTCATTGGTTAGTCCGTGGTTGTAACGAGAGCCGACTGTGTCATTGGTTAGTCTGAGGTTGAGATAAGAGCTGACTGTGTCATTGGTTAGTCCGAGGAAGAGACAAGAGCCGACTGTGTCATTGGTTAGTCCGAGGAAGAGATAAGAGCCGACTGTGTCATTGGTTAGTCCGAGGAAGAGATAAGAGCCGACTGTGTCATTGGTTAGTCCGAGGAATAGATAAGAGCCGATTGTGTCATTGGTTAGTCCGAGGCTGAGATAAGAGCTGACTGTGTCATTGGTTAGCCTGAGGTTGTAATGAGAGCCGACTGTGTCCTTGATTAGACGGTTGTGTCATTGGTTAGTCCGAGGAAGTGAAAAAAGCCGACTGTGTCATTGGTTAGTCCGAGGAAGAGATAAGAGCCGACTGTGTCATTGGTTAGTCCGAGGAAGAGATAAGAGCCGACTGTGTCATTGGTTAGTCCGAGGAAGAGATAAGAGCCGACTGTGTCATTGGTTAGTCCGAGGAAGAGATAAGAGCCGACTGTGGCATTGGTTAGTCCGAGGTTGAGATAAGAGCTGACTGTGTCATTGGTAAGCCTGAGGTTGTAATGAGAGCCGACTGTGTCCTTGATTAGACGGTTGTGTCATTGGTTAGTCCAAGGAAGAAATATGAGCCGACTGTGTCATTGGTTAGTCTGTGGTTGTAATGAGAGCCGACTGTGTCATTGGTTAGTCCGAGGAAGAGATAAGAGCTGACTCTGTCATTGGTTAGTCGAGGTTGTGAAAAGAGCGGACGGAGTCAATGGTTAGTGCATGGTTGAGATAAGAGCCGACTTTGTCATTGGTTTGACGGTGGTTGTGATAAGAGCTACCTGTGTTATTGGTTGATCCGAGGAAGAGATAAGAGCCGACTGTGTCATTGGTTAGTCCGTGGTTGCGATAAGAGCCGACTGTGTCATTCGTTAAAAGGAGGTTGTGATATGAGCCGGCTGTGTCATTGGTTAGTCCGATGAAGAGATAAGAGCCCACCGTGCCATTGGTTAGTCCGAGGAAGAGATAAGAGCCCACCGTGCCATTGGTTAAACGGAGGTTGTTATATGAGCCGACTGTGTCATTGGTTCGTCCTTGGTTGTGATAAGAGCCCACTGTGTCATTGGTTAGTCCGTGGTTGTGATAAGAGCCCACTGTGTCATTGGTTAAAAGGATGTTGTTATATGAGCCGACAGTGTCATTGGTTAGTCCGTGGTTGTGATAAGAGCCCACTGTGTCATTGGTTAGTCCGTGGTTGTGATAAGAGCCGACTGTGTCATTGGTTCGTCCGTGGTTGTGATAAGAGCCCACTGTGTCATTGGTTCGTCCGTGGTTGTGATAAGAGCCGACTGTGTCATTGGTTAAAAGGAGGTTGTTATATGAGCCGACTGTGTCATTGGTTAGTCCGTGGTTGTGATAAGAGCCGACTGTGTCATTGGTTCGTCCGTGGTTGTGATAAGAGCCGACTGTGTCATTGGTTCGTCCGTGGTTGTGATAAGAGCCCACTGTGTCATTGGTTCGTCCGTGGTTGTTATATGAGCCCACTGTGTCATTGGTTAGTCCGTGGTTGTGATAAGAGCCCACTGTGTCATTGGTTAGTCCGTGGTTGTTATATGAGCCCACTGTGTCATTGGTTAGTCCGTGGTTGTGATAAGAGCCCACTGTGTCATTGGTTCGTCCGTTGTTGTGATAAGAGCCCACTGTGTCATTGGTTAAAAGGAGGTTGTTATATGAGCCCACTGTGTCATTGGTTAGTCCGTGGTTGTAATAAGAGCCCACTGTGTCATTGGTTAAAAGGAGGTTGTTATATGAGCCGACTGTGTCATTGGTTAGTCCGTGGGTGTGATAAGAGCCCACGGTGTCATTGGTTCGTCCGTGGTTGTGATAAGAGCCCACTGTGTCATTGGTTAAAAGGAGGTTGTTATATGAGTCGACTGTGTCATTGGTTAAAAGGAGGTTGTTATAAGAGCCCACTGTGTCATTGGTTCGTCCATGGTTGTGATAAGAGCCCACTGTGTCATTGGTTAAAAGGAGTTTGTTATATGAGCCGACTGTGTCATTGGTTAGTCCGTGGTTGTGATAAGAGCCCCACTGTGTCATTTGTTAAAAGGAGGTTGTTATATGAGCCCACTGTGTCATTGGTTCGTCCGTTGTTGTGATAAGAGCCCACTGTGTTAATGGTTAGTCCGTGGTTGTGATAAGAGCCCACTGTGTCATTGGTTAAAAGGAGGTTGTTATATGAGCCGACTGTGTCATTGGTTAGTCCGTGGTTGTGATAAGAGCCCACTGTGTCATTGGTTAAAAGGAGGTTGTTATATGAGCCCGCTGTGTCATTGGTTAGTCCGAGTAGGAGACAAGAGCCGACTGTGTCATTGGTTAGTCCGTGGTTGTAACGAGAGCCGACTGTGTCATTGGTTAGTCTGAGGTTGAGATAAGAGCTGACTGTGTCATTGGTTAGTCCGAGGAAGAGACAAGAGCCGACTGTGTCATTGGTTAGTCCGAGGAAGAGATAAGAGCCGACTGTGTCATTGGTTAGTCCGAGGAAGAGATAAGAGCCGACTGTGTCATTGGTTAGTCCGAGGAATAGATAAGAGCCGATTGTGTCATTGGTTAGTCCGAGGCTGAGATAAGAGCTGACTGTGTCATTGGTTAGCCTGAGGTTGTAATGAGAGCCGACTGTGTCCTTGATTAGACGGTTGTGTCATTGGTTAGTCCGAGGAAGTGAAAAAAGCCGACTGTGTCATTGGTTAGTCCGAGGAAGAGATAAGAGCCGACTGTGTCATTGGTTAGTCCGAGGAAGAGATAAGAGCCGACTGTGTCATTGGTTAGTCCGAGGAAGAGATAAGAGCCGACTGTGTCATTGGTTAGTCCGAGGAAGAGATAAGAGCCGACTGTGGCATTGGTTAGTCCGAGGTTGAGATAAGAGCTGACTGTGTCATTGGTTAGCCTGAGGTTGTAATGAGAGCCGACTGTGTCCTTGATTAGACGGTTGTGTCATTGGTTAGTCCAAGGAAGAAATATGAGCCGACTGTGTCATTGGTTAGTCTGTGGTTGTAATGAGAGCCGACTGTGTCATTGGTTAGACCGAGGTTGAGATAAGAGCTGACTCTGTCATTGGTTAGTCGAGGTTGTGAAAAGAGCGGACGGAGTCAATGGTTAGTGCATGGTTGAGATAAGAGCCGACTTTGTCATTGGTTTGACGGTGGTTGTGATAAGAGCTACCTGTGTTATTGGTTGATCCGAGGAAGAGATAAGAGCCGACTGTGTCATTGGTTAGTCCCTGGTTGCGATAAGAGCCGACTGTGTCATTCGTTAAAAGGAGGTTGTGATATGAGCCGGCTGTGTCATTGGTTAGTCCGATGAAGAGATAAGAGCCCACCGTGCCATTGGTTAGTCCGAGGAAGAGATAAGAGCCCACCGTGCCATTGGTTAAACGGAGGTTGTTATATGAGCCGACTGTGTCATTGGTTCGTCCGTGGTTGTGATAAGAGCCCACTGTGTCATTGGTTAGTCCGTGGTTGTGATAAGAGCCCACTGTGTCATTGGTTAAAAGGATGTTGTTATATGAGCCGACAGTGTCATTGGTTAGTCCGTGGTTGTGATAAGAGCCCACTGTGTCATTGGTTAGTCCGTGGTTGTGATAAGAGCCGACTGTGTCATTGGTTCGTCCGTGGTTGTGATAAGAGCCCACTGTGTCATTGGTTCGTCCGTGGTTGTGATAAGAGCCCACTGTGTCATTGGTTAAAAGGAGGTTGTTATATGAGCCGACTGTGTCATTGGTTAGTCCGTGGTTGTGATAAGAGCCGACTGTGTCATTGGTTCGTCCGTGGTTGTGATAAGAGCCGACTGTGTCATTGGTTCGTCCGTGGTTGTGATAAGAGCCCACTGTGTCATTGGTTCGTCCGTGGTTGTTATATGAGCCCACTGTGTCATTGGTTAGTCCGTGGTTGTGATAAGAGCCCACTGTGTCATTGGTTAGTCCGTGGTTGTTATATGAGCCCACTGTGTCATTGGTTAGTCCGTGGTTGTGATAAGAGCCCACTGTGTCATTGGTTCGTCCGTTGTTGTGATAAGAGCCCACTGTGTCATTGGTTAAAAGGAGGTTGTTATATGAGCCCACTGTGTCATTGGTTAGTCCGTGGTTGTGATAAGAGCCCACTGTGTCATTGGTTAAAAGGAGGTTGTTATATGAGTCGACTGTGTCATTGGTTAAAAGGAGGTTGTTATAAGAGCCCACTGTGTCATTGGTTCGTCCATGGTTGTGATAAGAGCCCACTGTGTCATTGGTTAAAAGGAGTTTGTTATATGAGCCGACTGTGTCATTGGTTAGTCCGTGGTTGTGATAAGAGCCCCACTGTGTCATTTGTTAAAAGGAGGTTGTTATATGAGCCCACTGTGTCATTGGTTCGTCCGTTGTTGTGATAAGAGCCCACTGTGTTAATGGTTAGTCCGTGGTTGTGATAAGAGCCCACTGTGTCATTGGTTAAAAGGAGGTTGTTATATGAGCCGACTGTGTCATTGGTTAGTCCGTGGTTGTGATAAGAGCCCACTGTGTCATTGGTTAAAAGGAGGTTGTTATATGAGCCCGCTGTGTCATTGGTTCGTCCGTGGTTGTGATAAGAGCCCACTGTGTCATTGGTTAGTCCGTGGTTGTGATAAGAGCCGACTGTGTCATTGGTTCGTCCGTGGTTGTGATAAGAGCCCACTGTGTCACCACAGTGTCATTGGTTGAAAGGAGGTTGTGATATGAGCCGACTGTGTCATTGGTTAGTCCGAGGTTGTAATGAGAGCCGACAGTGCCGTTGGTTAGTCCGAGGTTGTAATGAGAGCCGACTGTGTCATTGGTTAGTCCGTTGTTGTGATAAGAGCCCACTGTGTCATTGGTTAAAAGGAGGTTGTGATATGAGCCGACTGTGTCATTGGTTAGTCCGAGGTTGTAATGAGAGCCGACAGTGTCATTGGTTAGTCCGAGGTTGTAATGAGAGCCGACTGTGTCATTGGTTAGTCCGAGGAAGAGATAAGAGCCCACCGTGCCATTAGTTAAAAGGAGGTTGTGATATGAGCCGACTGTGTCATTGGTTAGTCCGAGGTTGTAATGAGAGCCGACAGTGTCATTGGTTATTCCGAGGTTGTAATGAGAGCCGACTGTGTCATTGGTTAATCCGTTGTTGTGATAAGAGCCGACTGTGTTATTGGTTATTGTTGATAGCATTGTTGACAAGTGCAGACTGTGAGGTTATTACATGAGGTGACGATGTGCGTAGTACTGTCGAGGTTTTGACAAATGCACACTGCGAAGTTGTTTTAATAGTTCCGACTGTTTGAATGATACTATCGGGGATTTGACATGGGCACATTGCGAGCTTAGAGCCGACAATGTTAGATATGATAAGCCCAAATTGCTAGATTTTTATTTGCGCCGACTTTAAGCGTGATATCACTGCGTCAGTGACACATGTTGCCTCTGTGCATGATACTGCCGATATTGTGGCAAATGCCTAAGGTTTCGTGCGATGTAGGATGTAGTCAGGTCGCTACGGAAGCTGACGGAATGAAAATCAAGTTTCTTCAATACAATCTAGTGGTCGCGAAATGAAAACTGTTTAACAATGATCTGGAAATTGAGTGGAGAGTAAAAATGACAACCAAAAATAAATGTCGAATGTAACATTAGCGTGATGTTTAACGATAGCTGTTTGAAGAATGTATATAGGTGGATCCAGTTGACGATGCGGTCAGAAACGTTCCAAAGTAAGAGGGAAATGAAGTATAGATTTGTCAGCCCGGTCTTAATAACTGTAATGTTTTATGGTTACCTTACCTTACGTCGGAGGGGTATATTGACATTTCGGCTTTTGAGATATTTGGATTTAAGAATACCCCTCCGAGCCTACTTGGAAGCCTGATTTGGCCCGGTGGGTAACTTGACCATGTGTACTGTTGTATACGTGCCAGTCACAAGTCTGGAGAAACAAGGAGTGACCACAATTGCCATATCAACTAGTCTGATAAAACATATGACAAATACATGTATACAGTAAAACTCATGAAAACCGGACCAATTCCGGATTGGGTCAAAAGTCCGGTTTTATGAGATTTCCGTTTTCAGGGAAATTTTGATAAATTCCGAAAAAAGTGGGATTTGAAAAATCGTCCGTTTTTTAGTGAATCCCGGTTTTCCGTTTTTTTTTGTAATTTGAAACTTTGTAACATGTAGATATGTAGTATGGTCAAATAAAAATAGAGCGACATGACGAGTCTATATAAGTCAAGTAAGTTTACTAACACTTCAGTGTATAGATATTATGATCAAACATAAGTCCATGTAATGTGCTATATATTTACTATTTATGAACGATCATTAACAAATATGTACACTTTTGCAATATTTTCGCAAAAAATGGAAAATTTCAACCAAATACACCAAGTGGGTCAAATAGGTATACAAAATGTTGACTCTTCGGTAAAAATGTTGAATGATTATCTAGTAGCATTAAAATGTAAATTGCAAATTAATATACACATGTATATGTATTGAATCAATAAATTACTTTTTATTGAACCATATCTATACAGTGATAACGGTCCTGTTTATTTTGGATCATCCCTCGTATAACGTTATTTTCGACATATTTTCCTTCATTTCTTTCATGTTAAAACCTGAGGTTGATTTTTGTTCGAATGTGTATTTCATACAAAAATATTGTCAAAATACCAGTATTTGATGGTAACTTCGTTATTTCAGCTACATTTGTATTAGTAAATTAACCACAACAAATACAAACTACTAGTATGACTCACAGCGACTACCTTTAGAAGAATGAGTCACAAATGAGATCTAAATAATGTTGTATCTGATAGCTTCGACTTCGTATTTTGCATTAAATAAAATCAAACCTGTGTTAGTGGTCCCCTCCGAATAAAGGTCGCCCTGTGAATAAAAGCCATTCTTTTAAAAACCGTCATTAATTATATAGAACAAATATGACCCCAGAATACAGGCCACCTGTAAATAAAGGCCACATTTTGTCTTCCCAGCAAAGGTTTGACTGTATAGATATATCATTAGACATTCTCGCCTTTATAAGATTTATTCCGCTACCAAGGTATGACATGTATTTGATAGGAACATACTTATCATAGCATACAAACACTTACTAGTAATTGTTAGCGTTATAAAGTTGGGAAGTCTGTACTGATGGACGGACTCGTAGACGGAAACGTGTCGGGAGGGATTATAGACTGGCCTTATTCCAAACATATTGCCACTTTATACAAAATTTCAGCGCAATATTATACCGATAACAGATACCACTTGTATTCAGATAATGTGTTTATTAGCTTAGAGTTCTTTATGTTTATTTTTAGATATGATCAACGTCTATGACACATTCTGGTCATATTAATTCTGTCATTCTTCGTCCTTTGGACTTCATTTATTATCTTAATTCACATGGTATTAAGATTATAACTTCATTATCATCATCAACGATGTCAAAGTACCAAGCTGGCTTTACATTCGTCGGGAATAGTTCCGGTAAGTGAAACATTAATGTTTGATACAAAATTTGAGTTAAAAGTTGATGAATTAGAACATACGAATAGTGAGAATTTGTACGTATACTTAAAGTAATGTAATTATTTTTTGTTATATAGTATCCGGTAGATCTAGGTAGAACCGCATTTTTGCAATGAATTTTCTACGGAATGATGTTCTTTCTTTGTTGTCATCGACACTTACTGGAGAGGCTTGATCGAACGGTGCACGTGGGTTTTAAAGAAAAAAATAAACACATTCTTTGGAGTTTAATTAATTAGTGCATGCAGTTAAAACTGATACAAAACAACACAACTATTGTGTTGTTTGTTAAACATTTTTACTGACCGTAATGTCTTATTAAGACACAGTTTTGTTAGAATCCAATCAACATTATCTTATGTAACGTTTTTTTGTAATTTCTTGTTTAATGAAATATCATCATTTCATTTGAAAATTGGAAAATGTTGCATAACATATGCCGAGAATCTGGTGTAGAGAAAGTAATTTAAGTCACTTATTTTTATGTTTGCATGCTATGTGGCCAAACCCTGACCAGAGAGGGACAACATGCATAAGTTTTAGACAGACATTTGGACAAACTGTAAAATTGTCATCGTTCATAATTCTATTTTTATGCAACATATCACCGTGCTCCGCTTCGCGTCACTTGTGATATATCGCATAAATTCGATATAATTATGAACGATAACATACATTAACATTTTTATAAATTAGAATCACCGGTGCGTGTATTGGTATCATTTTCATCATTCACACATCGACTTACTATACATTGAATATCTAATAAAAATGTGTGTACTACTATTATCAAAATTTCGTCCTTCGAGGAGAATAACCGTTAATGTATAAAAAAATATCTAACATGAACAACAACGAGCTAACAAGGGACCTGAGAAATTTGAGGTTGTTTTTTCTTTTCTGACTTCTTTAAAAAAATACCAGTTTGGAATCAAGTGTTCGTGTGTGGTTAAACTAACGTGGTTGATGATTCAGACGAGGTTGATAGTTGCTGAACTATACATACATGTGATATTAACTATTCATCATACACATTTGTATTTATACATTTTGCAACGAAAATAAGAATAGATGAAATAGAATTACATATATCGTTGCTTAAAGTGGCCTAACGTAAAGTATTTTGTAGGCCTATCTATGACTCAATTTAAAACATTACGTCTTGCATTTGCATAATTATGAATAAATTTGCATAAATTTTCGTTTAAATTACATTATAGACTTTGTCAGCGATAAATCTATATTTTCTCTTAGCTACGATAATATGATAATGATAAAAATAGAAATACTGTCACAATTATTCATGTACAAATGAATCAACATACTTGACTAAGTTAAAAAAATCTAATAACAAATGTTTTCATTAAGAAATACATGTTTGTATTAATTTGTAACCCCTCTATGACTAATTAATCAATACATGTGATCAGACAGCGTTGATGAATATAACCCGATACTTCGTGCGTCTCCGTCATAATACGGAGTTAGCCGAAAGTTATCTATGCGGATTCTATAAATAGCATTGATGACGCTATAGTAAACAAAGAACACACGTGTAGTATGTTTACAAACATTGCTCTAAGGCGAGGTAAGTGCGTAGTTTTACTTTTTGCGGAAGATAGACGCCATTATGGGATGAATTAATACATTGAGATAGGACAGAGGTAATCATTTGAGTTCCTTTGTTTCAGATTTTGATCAAAATTGCGTTGTTTTTCTGAATTACGTCGGACTGAATTTTAAATCACGGTTGACAAAGCAATAGTCGATTTTTCTGACTCAGTACAGTGTGGGATTTAAATGATGCGTACATTTTTATTGCGTTGTAATTACTCATGGAGGTTAAATCTTATTGTTGTTGTGACGGTAGAATGACGATTTGACCTTCAATTATCGAAACGAAAGCTAGCTTTTCATTTAGTTTTGTATATTTATAAATGCAACACAAGTTTTACTAGGACATTAGCTAGAGAACCAGGTCACGCACTGGATACACTTGTACACTATAGGTATCTCTGTAGGATGCTTACAGTAGGTCTAGTTAACAGGTTATCGCTGCGTCAGCGTGGTTGTAAATTCGTACAGTATTCTACCTGTCCTTACAGCTAGTACACAATCTATTCTCATTCGCAGTTATTACGTAATAGTAATTTATGTTCATATAAAAAATTATCATATAATTATGTTCTATTACGATTACGGGCGTATTCTAACCAGCTGGCGCTCGGTCGATCCAATTGGTCATTCAATGTACTATATGTATACTGATGATATATTATTACTTCATATTGAACTACGATCGAAACAGCTATATGACATTTAACGGGAGTTACATAAACTTCCGTCCCCCTTTTTTGACTTGAGTAAACTTTACTGACACGCATGTTCTCAAACCAGCCTGTCTAGCCTAGGGATGCTATCTGGGACTAGGATACGCACGATCCCATGGATCGATGTTTTGAAGCATGCCTGTCCTGTGGTACCTCAATAATTTTAGGAAAAAACACTAGATTGGGAATATTTGACCTCCTTAAGTTTTATTTGAAGTAACAGCCTTATTAATGACTGATCTAACAGTCGAAGGTTCAACGCAACAGTGTCGTAACTCATATTGAAATAAGAACAAGTGACGACAGTGTTGCACTGAACCCTCGAACTGATGCATGTAAAACACTATCTTATTATACGTTACGAATTTATATGGTCACGTGTACACTCTGATAAAAGCGATAATGTGTAAAGATTATATATATTCTAGAAAAGTGTATGAAAAATATACTATATGGAACATGTTATTAACGATGACTGTTGGTTTCATCGACTGACTGGTTTAATGCCAGTATGATCGTTGCTACTTGCTCGTTAGAGGATGGTAACGTAACTACATATAATTATTATGGAACAATAATATCAGAATTATAAACATGTACGTAATGTGTTACTTATTGCATTGATTATACATCTGGATCCTATGGCTTAGAATTATCTAAATCGGCTTACGCCATTTTCGAAATTGCCGAAGGAGATAGATTTAAGTGTTACTTATAGACGGTTTTAATCAATGGATAGTGCATCAATTAGTAAGCATAAGTTTGCATGTAGCAGCTAGTACATTGTGTCATCATTTAATAATTTTATCTTCAGTTAAGCCTGTGTTAGCGACCAACTCCGAATAAAAGTAAAATCAAAAGTATTTCAAGTTTAATAGACTAAGTTCTTGAATTCATATATCAGTCATTATCAGAGGTATAAATAACGGTACATGTATTTAGTTTGTTAGCTAACGGATGCTGATAATAGACCGCCATTTGTAAAATATATGCGTGATAAGATCATGCGGAAATGGTAGCAACATCGCGTCTTACTCAAGTTAGCTGGTTGACTAAATACACTAGCATTCCTCTATATGATATCGTTAGTTGATATTTATAATCATATTTGATCAGTAAATGTTAGTGAAGTACGTATAGTATTTGCTTCAGGACATTGTATTCAAAATCGATTTTTATTTTAATCATCAATTTTCCTCTCCCGAAACGCAGTTCTGATCTGGCCCTTCGCCAACGTTATTTAAAACGATGACTTCAGACAAGCTTTGATTAGTGTGCGTCGTATATATCGACTGTCTGCCAATAGAGTAAACTGGCTCCCGTTCCATGTTGCAGTGCGCCAAAAAGATCTCTATACAGTTATGCAGAGCCAACGGGTACCAGTTTATATAAAGTGTATATTAGTGTATATGAATTGGATACATTTATTATAAAGCTGGTAAGATGTTCTTCATCCGTTTCTCGTACGATTTTCGTAATTGAGCAATTTAATGTAGGGGAGATAATCGTGATAGAAATGAACTTTTTACAATCTCTACAGAGGTTGTCTCCCCTGTTAATCGCAAAAAAACTTTATGTTCTCAAAATTCGATAACTGATACAATACTACATACTCAGTGTAGAAAACTGAATCGATTTTTCCACTGTGATTGCTATAAAATGAAAAAATAATGTGCCGTATGAACTGGGGGGGGGGGGGGGGGTACTTTGCACCTAATAATTTAGGCTACAATGGCAATCAAAAGGGGGTATATTTTTCTCCACCCCGTGTAGTCGTCCAAGATATAAAGTTAGCCCCTCAATCTGAAATTGCTACTTATAGAGCGTCTTAATAGTATGATGATGAATGTTGAAAAAAGCAAAGGTTGATGATTATGTTGAATTATGTTGACTAATTCATTCTAACCGATTGCACACTTAATTAGTCATACATTCGTGTGTTGCATTTCATTCAATGCAAAACGTGTAAGATTCGATGATCTTTGTCATTACAAATACTATTTAAATGCCCCCGTATCGATAGATACATATTGTTTTTGGCCTGTCAGTCCGTTTGTCTGTCTGTTTGCACCAAACTGTTAACCTTGCCTCTAAAATTAAAACTCTTCCATCTACAATCATCAAACTTTATGTGTTGGTTCCTCATGACAAGCTCTACATGACCTATGTCAAAGATCAAGGTCACCCGAAGGGTTCATTGTGTTTTAAAAACACATCTTGCTTGAAATCTAAGTTCATCCTAGTATATTGATGCCTGTCCAAGTGTTATCTGACATTTGATATTCTATTATCGATTTTGATGGCTTTGTCTGCATGTTGCGTACATAAATCGTCCGCTGAATGACTCTCTTGATTTATTTATACGATTACTGTGATGGTGATCTCTATCATTTTTTGCAAGAAACGCGTAATATAAAGTAGACGACTACAGTATTTTTGGACGATATACATATATGTATCTGCTTTCCATAGCGTCACCCGTTCGGCGCGCAAGAATTGTGATCATGCTGCGGTTCAAAGTACTATGTTTTCTCCACCCGTCATGCAAATGCTGAACTAATTTCGTTCTATGGTGCAGTGCTAGACTATGTAAGTTCAGTGTCTATGAGTACATGTACTTTGATTTTTAATGCTGCTGCCTAACTTCCGACCGTTCCATCGTCATTTGACCTGCTTGGCAATAATGACTCCGAAACTTTAGCCGATGTCTTTGCTGTACGTTCCGGATTGTTGTGTTTTTAGCTCACATGTCACAAAGTGACAAAGTGAGCTATTAGGATCACTCTCCGTCCGGCGTCCGGCGTCGTGCGTCGTGCGGTGTGCGTCGTGCGTCGTCAAACTTTATGTTGTGACCACACTAGGGGCCACATTTTTAGCTCAATTTTAGCAAAACTGGGTCAGAACGTTAATATCAACAAAATCTCGGACGAGTTCGATATTGGGCCATTTTGGGTAAAAAACTAGGTCACCAGGGCCAAATAAGGGAAAACCTTGTGAACACTTTAGAAATCACTGTTTTGACTGGATCTTCATGAAACTTTGTCAGAATGTTTATTTTAATAATATGTAGGTCAAGTTTGATAATGAGTCATTTCCGGTGAAAACTAGGTCACTAGGGCAAATTGCTGGAAAACCTTGTGAACACTGTAGATTTCACAGTTATTATTGGATCTTCACCAAACTTTGTCAAATCGTTTGTTTTAATGATATAACGGTCAAGTATAAATATGGGTCATCTGGGGTCAATAACTAGGTCACCAGGTCAGATCGTAGGAAAACTTTGTTAACACTGTAGATGTCACAGTTTTGATTGGATCTTCACCAAACCTTGTCAGAATGTTTGCCTCAATGATATGTGGGTCAAGGTTGAACATGGGTCAGCCGGGGTCAAAAACTGGGTCACCAGGTCAAATCTTAGGTAAAAATCTTGTAAAAGCTCTAAATGTCATGATTTTAATTGGATCTTGGCCAAACCTTGTCAGATTGTTTGTCTTAATGATATTAAGGAGAAATTCAAATATGGGTCACCTAGGGTCAAAAACCAGGTCACAAGGTCAAATCTTAGGAAAACCTTATTAACACTGTAGATGTCAAATTTTGATCGTATCTTCACCAAACCTAGTCAGAATATTTGTCTTAATGATATGTAAGACAAATTCGAACATAGGTCGTCTGGGGTAAAAAACTAGGTCACGAGGTCAAATCTTAGGAAAACCTTGTCTATGCTGTAGTTTTCATGGTTTTGATTGGATCTTCACCAAATTTTGTCAGAATGTTTGTCTTATTTATATGTAGGACAAGTTCTAACATGGGTCATCTTGGGTCAAAAACTAGGTCAACGGTTCAAAACAATGTTTTAATGAGAGAACAGTGATTGTCATGTGAGCGATATAGGGCCATCTTGGCCCTCTTGTTCAATTACATTCCAAGTGCCGAACTAAGTACTGTGTTAAAACATAGGAAAAAGGACGAGGTTAGTATCGGTGCTTTTCAAGAATCAGGAATATTCGAAAACAGTAGGTATATATGTGCTCGGTTTTCCTGTATGATATCTTCTCTGTCTTTACGGCGGTTCTGAAATGACCATAACCGTTGAATTAGCCTTTAAACAACATATAAACATTATAATGATTTATGGAACAGAGTATATGAACCTCACTCTAAAGTTACATAAAACAGAAAGAACGGATCGATAATTGATCGATCGGTTGTTGACTTATTGGAGAGGAAGATCGGGATTGGTCTCATGGTGTATTGTACGATCATTCCAGAATGTGCACACGTTTATTATTAATATACAATGTATGATAATTTATAATAATCCGGAAATAAAAGTTGCATTGTGGTTATATGAAATAAAATACTTATCCGATTCTTCGTTTTGTATATTTATGGAAAATCTGAATAACAAAGATATTGAATTACAGTTTGTTTGTTATAGTAAAGTCTAAACATCCCTCCATCGTGTCCCAATTAACGTGTCCCCAATCGCATGTCTGGGTCTAAAATGTTTATCAATACTGTAATCTCAGTACTCGAATCTCATTGAAACTGTTTCAATTCGTCTTAAGTTTATATTAAGATGTTTTTTTTTCTGATCTTGAATTGTATTGGTTGGATGCTGAATATAAATTGTTAACGTGATTCTGAAGATTGACTGTTGAATTTAAAACACACATACACATCATATTACAAGTGCAAATTTTGAAGGGACTCAGTCAAAACAGAGTATTTGGTACTATTTAACCGGCTGAATTTCCTCAAATTAAACCCATCACGCTCGGATACAAGGGTGAATTGTTACATCTAGTATTCGGGAATTTGAATTTTTATCTGGGTGAAATAGTCGGATATGTATAATGTCTGTCAAGGTGTTCACAAGATGCATTGGCCCTGAGGGCAAAATTTTCAAGAGACAAACTAAAATTCTCAGGAGTCAAAGAAGTGTTTCCAAGAGTCAGTGCTATCTAACTTCTCAAAAAGCAATTACAGTAAAACCGCTCGAAGCCGGACACCTTCCGGACTGGGCCAAAAGTCCGTTTTTTTTCTGAGAAATCCGGTTTTCATACAACTTTTGATAAAAAATATCCGAAAAAAATGGGACATGGAAAATTATCTAATTTTCAGGGAATCCGATTTTTAGGGGTTTTACTGTAATAAAGATTTTTTTGTCAATTATATTGATACAGTTGACAATCTGAGCAAATTTACGTATGACTCGTAAGGAATGACGAATTCGTATAATCTTACTAAACCAATATTCTTCAGCGGCCCTGACTCAGCAATATTGATCTTCCATTGCTGCCATTGATTTCTGTTTTAAACCTGACATGATGCAGACGATATCGTGTTGTCTGTTACACCATTATTGCTTGTAGTTTGTATCGATATAATGTATATCAGTGCATTATGCTGGATAGCTTGCACAAAAATGATAATGTTTGGATTATACACAGACGGGTTGACCTCCAAAATATGAACTATCCGATCGAATGAATGCTGTTGCTGGAAAGCACAACATGAAATGGACCTGTAACTGGGTGCCTGCAGTGTTTCGTGTTTTCGGTAATGATGGTGTTTAAGACATACGTTGCGGTGATATTTTTACTAGATCTACATTAAATTAATTGAACTAAAAAATCGGGAGATAATTTTGTGTTTAATAATGTATTTATAAGCATATTTTTAGGTATTTCTGAGTATTATTGAATTATTTAAAACTGATCTACATATACATATATGTTTAATGATGTTTTAATATTTATTGTCGGCTGACGCCTTCTGGAAGATTGTTTATGCGTAAAAAATAAATTTTATGCTTTTGCTAACATACTCTAATAAAAATAGGACGGGAAGGTAGGGATTTTTTTTATTATCATTATTAAACTTGGAAGCTTGCCGAAAGATCAAAGAATATTATTGGGGATGTACCGTTTCTTACGTCTGCCCAGGGTCACTGGGACACTGGGACAGATCGGTTAACATGAAATTCGTTTGAAAGTGTTTTTTATATATACAGTGCAACCTCTCAAAACCAACACCCTTTGGGAGAAGCAAAGTTATGTTTTTGTTTAGAGGTTGTTGTTCTAGTGAGGTTAAACTAATAGTTACTGTGGTATATTTTCGTTGGGTTAAATTTTCGTTTTTTTTTTTACTAAATTGGCTATTTCGTGGGGCCATAAATTCGTGGATTTTGATTTTTGAAAAGAAATGCCTTATCTCTGCATTTGAATTCATGGGGATTCGATTTCATGGATGAGCCGACCCACGAAATCCACGAAATTAAATCCCCAACGAAAATTAATGATTCCACAGTAAATCGTACACTTGGGAAAATCATGCTGTTGTTGAAGGGAGAATGTTGCTGCTCAAGAGAGGGTCGTTCTTGAGAGGTTGCACTGAATATAAAATAATATTATTTGTATATATTTTACTATACTAGAATCTATAAATGTTTATCTGGCATTTTCCGGACTTATAACTGGTTGTTGACACTTTTTGTTGTTTCCATTTTGGGTAATTTAGTTACGGCATTGGGGCTTGAAATTAACTGATATTGATGCCAGCTCATGTTTATACATAACTTGTACACCCATAGGTACATCGCTAGAGAGTACAAATTGTAATTATACAAATACAATTTATAGGTCACATAGAGAAATAGACAAAACAATAACAAAAAAAATACAACAAAGAGCCGAGCAATGAGATAATACGTACATACAATGTTATATGATGCTTACTGACACAATTTCAGTATTGAACATGCGGATAGATTCATTTAAAGAAATAACTTCTACAAATTCTTACTAAACTTTCTATCAAATAGGTTCATGTACTACATTTGTACTATGTAATCAGTTTTTTTTCTTCTGTAGCAGGGGCCGTTAACAGGTGTCTTCCCTTCAGGAAAATTCTATAAAATCATGCAGTTTTCCGCTAAAATTAAATTTACATCAAGTTTTTTCTTCCCTTTTTCTTACGAATTACGTGTTTTTTCCCCAAATGTATGGACAAGGCACATTCCCCTTCATGTGAAAAAGGCCCTTGTAATACACCTCATGTGTATCACTGACATGAAACAACGACGGATTTCAAGATTTGTCATTTCGTGTGCTGTTCGCTTTTGTTAAATAACAACATATTTTTTTTAAGTATCGTCACTCTGACTTATAACTTCAGATTATTTCAAACCCAACATGGACGCCGACGACTGGCGGACTGGTAAGTCCTGGTCAGAGAGGTACATGCACATGTTTGAGAACCAGATTGGTGGTGACGTCACGTTTGTGCTTGGTGACGACAAAAGAATCACCGCCCACAAGTTTATATTGATAAGTCGAAGTGCCGTTTTCGAGGCCATGTTCTGTGGTTCTTTGTCTGAGAAATCGACCAGTAAAGTTATCAAGTAAGTGTAAGACATTGGAAGTATTCCATGTTTCTTTTTAATCTCCATTCTTTGCTTTTTTGGCATACTGTACAGTTTCCCGGACCAACCATTTTTTTCGATCAAAACCAAAATTCGAACACTTCCTTCATTCACAGGTGCTGATGTCATGTAACAATAATGTGCATAATAATGGGCGCTGTTTATACTTCATTTTACTATATTTACAATTAGTTGGAGTAAATGTTTTTTAAGCTAAGTACTGTCAGGAAAAAAAGTGTGTAATAATTTTTAGAAAATGACCTGATAAACGCTATCAGCGTTGGAAATTTTGGTGCCATATTAAATAAAGATCGGGAAAAATAGTAATGCAATGGACATATTTTTACTTTGAGTTTTCCAAATTCGTTATTTGTTTTTCTTGCGATTAAATATGATACACATGAGTTATAATATTAGCATGCATGTAGCTTTACGGTGTATCTATGTATAAAAATGTGTATTACATATAAATCGTATGTACAATGATCATGTAAAGTACTGCTGGGATAACCCACGTGACTTTTGACGTCATTCCTTTGTATTTTATACAGTTGTCTGTAACATTCGCGCCAAATAAAAAATACACTGGATGTGCCCAAAACATTTGGCGCAAATGTTGCAGAAAACAGTACAGAATACGAATAAATGACAACTACATTGTATAAGTGGAACATACACATATTTCCGCTTAGCATGCGCTATGTGTCGTGAAAATTGAAATCGGAATAAGATACGTATTGCCTTTTTTCTCCTGACCCTTCGTGTAAAAAAGTGCTTCCCGCAATATCCATTTGTGTCGTTAAAAGTCACATGGGTTATCAACACTAAAGTGGAGGTGGACTATTGTTACCTACTTGTACTTGTCTATGTTTGGCATGCAAGGGATTATCAGTGCTGATTGGGCCAGTATTTGCGTACTGTATTTTCATTTATTTTCGTTGGGCTCAATTTTCGTGGTTTTTACTAAAATGGCTGTTTCGTGGGGACATAATTCGTGGATTTTGAAACGAAATGCTTTATCTCTGCATTTAAATTCGTGGGGATTTGATTTCGTGGATGAGCCGACCCACGAAATATATAAGTCCAACTTATTGCACTGTTTATGGCGGTGAGACACTTTCGATTTGGTCCCTTCCCGCTCATGATGGCCCTTCCATTCATTCATGAAATCATCCAACCAGGAAGCTGAATATGTAAGACTATAATTAGATTAATGTGATTCTTTGATTGTTCAGGGTATTATCCCTTTGTCACAGGACGATGTCTATGTACAGCACGGTGTCACTAAGTGGCACTCTAGTACATGTTTCAAGGCGATCGATAAGATCTCCTTACGTGTTTGAATGTTACTCCTTAGCTGTTAATCTAATAGCTAGGCCCCCTAAAAGAAACAGAGTAATGTTTAAGTTGAATTTAATGGGGTTCCTCAATTGTTGGTTGAACCCGCAATTACCTACTTGCGATTCTATTTTCAGAATTCCAGACATAGAAGTGGATATATTCATGTTTTTCTTGAAGTTTCTGTACATATCCGAGATAGATCTGGATGACCAAAATACGTTGCCGGTATTATATGTTGCCCGGAAGTACTGCGTAGAAGATCTGGTGAAAATCTGCGCCGAATTTCTGCGCGCTAAAATGACAGCGGAAACCGTCTGCGAAATTATGGAGCAAGCACATACCTATGACATTGATGACCTGAAAAATATGTGTTTGCAGTTTATATTCGAAAATGGGAACTCAGTGCTGATGTCTGCTGGTTTTGGGGAGTTGTGTTTCGATTGTGTGAACCATATTATTAAATCAAATGATCTTTTTGTGGAAGAAAGTGACGTGTACATGGCTCTGACGGCATGGGCGATGAACGAATGTGGTCGTAGAAATCTGGAAAATAACGGTAGCAATAAAAGAGCAGTGCTTGGAAATCTTCTTTTCAAGGTAAGATTTCCCACCATGGATCGACTGTTTTTCACGGACGTTGTGTCAGCAGACGACATCTTATCAGACCCGGAGAAGATATCATTATTTCAACACATGTTCGGTTCTCAAGATAAGCAGGACCTGGAGTTCTCCGATAGAAAACGGGAAGCTAAGCTTATCAAATGTATCCGATTTCCAAAAAATGAAAATGGTGGCATTACCTGTGAGCCAGGCTTTAAGAATTCTAATTTCGGCATAGATGTTAGATCTTCGGAAGACATAATGTTGCAAGGTTTAATCTTGTTTGGTGCTTGTTCTTCTTCGACTGGTTCAAACCAGTCATCTGATTCGACTTTCAGAAATGCCAGTCAAGTAAGTACGCCAATAACAGACCAGCATGTAAAAGTGGTTATTTCTGCTGTACCCCATCAATCCGAGAGTTACACATTTGAGTATGACGACATTGACGTTCCGTTGCAAGAACTTTACCAAGTCTTTCTCAAAGAACCGGTTCTGTTTAAGAAAGGTAGGATGTACGCTATTCAGGTGAAGTTGGATCTATTCTTGCCCTATCAAACATACAGTGGTTTGAGTGGCCTCTCAGAAGTCGACAGTGGCTCCATAAAGTTCAGTTTCTACACCCATCAGTCTCTGATTGCTACAACAAGTGAAAAGGGGCAGATCGCTGGTTTGTTGTTTTCTAAACTTCCAGACCCAGAGAGAAATGACACCTCTTTGTCTCCCAGAGGGTCTCCTGTGAAGAGAGAAGGTAGGGATGACTTCAAACCCTTTTTCGTAAAAAAGGAGCTGTTTCCTTCAAGTTCATATTAAGAAATCTATATTGGAATGGCAGAAACATTGTCATGACTAGTCGGATGGAGATATAAGACAGGACCTTGGTGTATAAACACCTGGACATATAATGTACATGTATATATAGACATCAGATCCCTTGTAAGTGCATACTTATTGTTGAGATAGAACAAAAAGCCCTGAATGCTTCTTACCTGGTGACCTATGACCTTACTTGGTGACCTTCTATCTTATTTGGTGACCTTCGAACTTACTTGATGACCTTTGATCTTACTTGGTGACCTTTGATGACCTTTGGTTAATTTTCTAAAATTTAATTGTAGATAAAATGAAAACAGGTGTAAACTTGGAAAAAATCATTTCCATAATACATCCTGGAATGTATTAAGAGATTTAGATGAATTCCAACACTAAATTCATAACATACAAGTAGACATATTGCTTCAAGGTTCCAGGACTTTCTCATAAATTTTGAAATATAATTGGCATTTTTATGATAGTCTGAAGAACACAATTAATGTAACAGAAATATTGCATTAATAATTTATATCAGAAATTCTGCAAATTTCCCATGAGGTATTGAAGAATATAAGTTCTCCTATGCAGGTGGTATGCAAACGCAGTAGAAACCCTTTAACACTGTTCCCCCTGCTAATTGTTTTCGTCATAATGCGTTTATCACACATGCATTGTCATGGCACCGCTTTTATTGTTTTGTAAACTCCTCGCACCGGTTTCGTCACGCTTTGCTACTTTAACCACTGTAACCACTTTAACTCACGTGACGATAGGCATATCATGTGACCAAAACAAGGCGGCCATTTTCAAAACGCCAAGGAGAAAGGTCAATGCCAATCACTTTTACCGTGAAGATAGGAAGCGGCATTTTTATCTTAGACATTATAAAGATGGAATAATTTCCTCAAAAATATCCTTCAATCGAAACCTAACTGTCAAAGTTCAGCCATTATTTACACCAATACGGTGTTACAGTGGAAAATATATTTCGTTATTTTTACGAAATGTTCATTTTCATGTTTATTTGGTACCTTTTTGTGCATTAAGCATTTGAAAAGTAAATTGATGTATTTTTTTAAATAGTAAAACAATAGTGACTACGGCATACTTGTGGCGACAGTGGTCTCTGTACTGGCCGGGGGAAGTAACCGCAGCTAGGAGTTCGAATCTTTTGTTGTATGTTTTAAGAATATAGATTTCTTCTGTATCATTTTATTTTCAATAGTTTAATTACGTTTTAGAAAAAGTTTAATTACCTTATACTTGCCGGCATTTAAAAATGATACTAGTCAGTATTCTACAACAATATTACTTTTAATGCTTTGATATTTGACTTATTTCTATTGTTCGATATTTTGTTTAAGGATTAATACCTATATAATCCATATACTTAAGCGTGCTATTTTAATGTTGTATTTAATATTGGTGTTTCAGTTTTAGCAGAATGTATATGCCACGCCCATTCAGTTTGAGATACTGCACATTAAAAGCACTACACAGTGTATTTAGTACATACACGTATATAGTTGAATTATTAGTTCTAGCCGAATATAAATGAACATTTATTTAGTTTGAAAAAAAATGCGCATGAACGTAGAGCAAAGTATGTTGGTAAATATGTTGTTCCAGTGTTAGCTGATTGTTTTTAATGTACATATATTTAGTTTGTAAATACTGCAGTCAAAACCATCATACATATGTATATGTTTTCTAAGAAAACAAAGAAATATATTATTTGATGTATGTGGAATTAAGTATTCAGTAATGATGAAATTTAATTTTCGTAAGACTTAGTTCAGTAATTCTTTTAATGATTTGTGTACATTTCAGGCTGTCAAAATAACACGAAGTACCCACAAACTGATGGTTTTGGCGAGTGATAAAAAACATATCAATATAAAATATTCAATAATATTATAATTAAAATTTGATCTTTGGCTAGCTCCCGTTTTGTTACATTGCGATGTGAAGATCCAACATAACGCAAATTACGGGTGACATCAACTTAGTATAATTAAGGGTCACGTCCACTTAGTACAATCAGGGGTGACATCCACTTAGTATAATTAAGGATCACGTCCACTTAGTACAAGTAGGGGTCACATCCACTTAGTACAATTAGTGGTCACGTCCACTTAGTACATTTAGGGGTCACGTCCACTTAGTACATTTAGGGGTCACATCCACTTAGTACAATTAGGTGTCACGTCCACTTAGTGCAATTAGGGGTCACATCCACTAAGTATAATTAAGGGTCACGTCCACTTAGTACACATAGGGGTCACATCCACTTAGTACAATTAAGGGTCACGTCCACTTGGTACACTTAAGGGTCACAATCACTTAGTACAATTAGGGGTCGCATCCATATACATGTAGTACAATTAGGGGTCACATCCACTTAGTACAATTAGGGCTCATGTCCACTTTGTACATTTAGGGCTCATGCCCACTTAGTGTAATTGCAGGGGTCACCTCCCCTTAGTGCTGTTAATGGGTACATCTTCTCTTAATTTGATCAAGCAATCATATTACAGTTACCGATTGTAATGCACAACATTTGATTGAATAACTAATTACATGCACATACTCAGGGGTCATATGGATGTGACCCCTTATTTAGTTATGTTTGATCGATACTATCGCGACATAACCATACAGGAACGAAACAAGGATCTGATTTTAATTAAACCTTATAAAGAAATGTACAAAAAAAAATATTTGAAGTAGATTATTAAACAAAAATGTATATATCCTTTTTAAGTGCATGGTGTATTAATACCGTTATTTCTATCAAATATGTTGATAATATATGTTAGAAAATGAAGTGCTTTTATGATGCTATTATTACTGGTATATTTGTCTTGTTATTATATCAATATTTTTCGTTGAATATTAATTTAGTGCTTTGTAGTAGATTTGCATATATTGAATGCTCGTTTTTCTAACACAGATCAAGGCTGGTTAAATAATTCGTTTTTTTCTGTGGATACTGTCACTATTTTGTATATGATAGTCTAGTCTATCCCTGTGTTGTTTCTGAATAGAATTGAATACAGTTCGTTCCCAATTTAGTTACTTTATTAACTTGTGAAATATTGTATGTATTTATAAGATGGGTGTGGTTGCAGCTATACTCATATCCTCATGGAATGTTTCAGTCTCTTCTAATGGTAATCTCACATGAACTATGTATTCAAATAATATAAAATATTATGTTGTTATAATTATAGTATAAGAATAAAGATAAATTTGCAATGATAAGTTTGTTATATATCATATAATATATCTATCAGACAGGCACTGGTACTGACTGTTCTTCGCACATCAATGACATAGTGGGAATTCAGTACATGTGAACAAAGATCATCACTGGTGCAGACAAAATGTGACATTTATTTAAAGATCAGTTTGTTCCAAATAATTGATGACAGATTTAAAAGATAGGCCTGTATTCGCAGAACGGCCTTTATACGGAGATGGCAGCAAACGCAGAATTGACTGTGCCGTATTGGTACATTAAAGTTTTAAAATAAACTGGCAATTAATGCGTCTTTTCTCATGTTTGATATTTTTCATTTTTTAAATACAACTAAACTATTATGTTAGCCGTTCGACCTCGGCGCTCTCCGTTTATATAATCCCTTTTAGAAGCGTTAAGTTTTTATCACTTCGAAATGCAAGCATTTATTTACTTTTTTACAGTCTACCATAATTTCCTGCCAAAACATCGATGATTTTTGTCGATAATCGGTCCATGTTGCAGAGCATCAAAGTTCTATGTACAAACAAAGTCAACGAGAACCAGATCAAGATGGTTGTATTCAGTCCTTCTCACATGAACCACCCTTCTATCTATACTGCGCTCATTCATTACTGAATATACTTGGAGTAAGAATAATTCAACACATCATATACACGTATATACATACCTGATAGAAAATTATTATCAATCAATCAACAAATAAACGTTAAACGTAACAAATAAAAAGATCACAGTAAAATTCGCAAATTCACGCAATGATATGTTGACTCTTGAAATCGTTCGATTTAGACTGATTAGCGCCATTTCGTAATTTTGTGAATAAAGTATTGTTGCAAAAACATTAGTAGGCCGTGGGATCGAATTTCGAACCAGAAAAATCTATTTAAATTTGAAATAATAGTAAAGCGGTTTAAATGCCCGCTTCTTTCCACTCTCGTGAACGGCTCTGAAATAATCATAGATGTCGAATGAGCCGTTCAACAACAGATACACGCATTTTATACGGACCTGTATCGATTACTTTTACAGTAACGTAAATTTTTTACTTTTAACTATTTAAAAAGATATTAAATTAACCTCGTAGCTATTAGTAATCAGTAGTCTATTTCAGGCTAAACGCCTATAAATTAAATCACTGGCTTTATAAAAAACGTAATTTAAAAAGACAAATGTTTAACTATCGTGTATCATGACAATGGATCGTTTTAATTGAAGAAAACATCGTCTTTGATGGATAATTGATACTGTCAACCAATCGTATAGTTGGTGTGTTTTTATAAACAGACGTGTTTAAGGTGTGAGATCACTTAATATTGGTTTCGAAACCGTGATGATGTCAGTGTCTGGCATGTACCGAGTAATTGATAGCTTTAAAGAACCTTAAAATACGACAAGATTGTTCTTTACACCCACCCTGTGACATCAACACGCGATACGTCACTAATCTCTTTTGTTTTACAAATGGTAAATTGAGTGTTAAAGCATACCTAAACTGGTTCCCGTCGACTCTGTGTGTACAAAACCCTTTGATACATTGCAATTTGGAACGGGAACCAGTTGAATGCATACCTCCACCAATCAGGACCTTTTGACACGGATTCTAATAGTTTAGGAGGGATTTATTCATTAAACTTAAGAAAAATACGACCTTATAACAACCATGTACTTAGGATACCCTATCTACACTTATGTCTACACTTTTCAGATCGTATTAATTTACATACTATGTTTTAACCAAGAAAGATCAATCACAGAGTGCAGTCTTAGGTCTAAATTCAGATTATGTGCAATTAGGTAGTTAACTTCTAAATACAACTTACTGGTACAATGGATCGAGTGTTTCCGGACGCATTTTATTCAAGTTGAAAAATCGATAGACACACATTTTTATTCATTCCTGAAAAAAAAATCTTTACTATGTCTACTTGTATTGAACAACTCAATGCTAATTACAAAAAAGACAAGCCGAGGTGTAAAACGTTTGTGTCTGGTTACCCGACCTTCATTCCCCCCGCGACTCTAGAGTTTTCATTAGTCCCAGATAACGGTAAATAAAGCGCCGATAATCGCCCCATCCCTTCCCTGTGATTTCCTTAACACAGCACTTGGCCCGGTAGGATGAATTGGGACACTGAAAAACGTCCATGAAAGATAGAAAGACGGAACCGAGATTTAAACACACAACCTCCCGTTTAGTATCCTAGCGTGTAAGTACTTCCTCTTACTCACTTCTTTTACTTTCCACACACACAATTGAAATCCCTATCTACCTATCCTATGTTTATGAACATTAAACCAGAAATTAAGATTTTAGGCTCTATAACCGTACTGCACAATACACTCTATAAACTGAGTAAAAAATGAATCGGAATTGACCGCTTCCTTTATATACAAAATGTAACGTTACAAAATATTTATAATAATCTGCACAGTTTTCATTGCTTTATTGTAAAAGGAATTTAAAGAGAATATAGTTATGATAGTGTTGAAAATTTTAAATGGTCAAGTTGTAATAAATTCAGAATTTCATTGATTTATATTCTGGATGTTTATTGAATTTACTTACGTCTCGTCGTAGCACATATTAATAATGTATACATCAGGTAAGTACAATCAGCAGACTGTATACAGACGTCAAGTCGAAAAAATGGAATCGAAACCAGTCCGAAGAATGAGGCTTTTTGATTGGTCAGTTTAAAAGCGGAACTCTGGGGCTACCAAACTGATGCTTTAGTTGTATAACCGGTCACAGGCCTCATTTTATTTGGTCAAAAACGTAACTGACAGGTATGCCACCTTAGTGTTCGCCCTTCTGTTTTATCCAATCAGTGACAGGCTTTGTAAGATTTTTGGCTTTTTTCATAATAGAATATAAAACTAACGTTCTCAAGTTACTTCGTAGTTTCATAGAATGAATTAGTACACACTGCGCATGCTCAGAGACGGTTTGAGTGTTCTTCGTAATAAGACAGCTACATTCGTTACTGCTGCTTCTAACTTTTTTATTTACGAAGAAATAAGTACTCTAACCTAAACAAAATATATTAAGTTCAGAAACCAGTCTGAGAATGCGGCCTAGTCATTGGTCAAATTCATGACAAAGCTTTGAAATAAACCAATCAGACACACGATTACGTATACTGGTGACCGGCCTCAATCTCCTGACAAATGACATCGATTCGGATTTCAAATATGTACCTACCTAACCCTTTAAAGAATGTCTTGCTGTTAAGAATCACGTGTTGTAGTTAACATATCTATTATCAAGAAATTGACAATGACATTGAATAAAAAGTCTATCATCCCCTAAATCTGTCCCCGATATATCAAAGCATAGCTCCTAGTTGGTTTATTGTCGGTTACCTTTCTAGACACTGTGTCATTCTTTGGGCGTTTAAAGACAAGTCTGTGTGATGCATTTTATTTAAATTAGACAAAAAATGTTACAGGCAGGGTAATAAGAAGGTGTAAAGTTACTTAACAAACGTGGAAACAATTACCTAATTGGTAATTAATTGCGGTTAATGAGTCGTTGATAGCCGTTCCGTGGATATGTATTGACGCATTGACAGACTAACTCAATGTATATCACCAGAAGAACACGGCTGTCAATGTTACATATATCATACAAACAAACATAAATCTGTTTATACGAGTAAATTACGACAGTTGAGAAATAATTTTCTTTCGCGTATTATTCGTTTTCTTGAACCGATCAATCACGTGACATCAGATAGCCCCGCCCCCGGAATTTCTCTACATAAACGATTGTCGTCGGTCATTCCTTACTTAAAACTATAAGTATTTTCGATTTTGTAAATATTTCTGTATATCTGTGTGTTAGATTACGTTTATTCCGAACTTTGAATTTACAGAAACACACAAAGATGGATAAAGTACTACTTACCTTGATAGGGATTATATTTCTGACGGGTAAATATATCTTTTTTAATAATTTTGTAGAAAACGAGCTGAATGTTGCCTAAATGTTGGAAATTATTCTGAAATAAAATTTACAAATTATTTTGCTTTTAAAGTGATTTCTGTACAAAATTCACGAAATAAAAAAAACGTTATACTGTTACATGATATTATCCAATTATTTTAATGTATGATTCCTATAAGCTATTCTCTGATTGTTGTTGTTGTTGTCGATGATGTTGTTTATAAATGTTGCTTAATACTTATACATGTATTTCATAATCCATGATAAATTTCGTTATAACATATTACGTAATTACACCATTGCAAAAATTGGCCGCGTCTAGGGCGGTATTTAAAAGAACGGTATTAATTCACATGGTGGTTCTTATCCGTAGATTGCCACTAGCACGAGTTTTACTATACAATGTAGAGTGCAACCTCCCCAAAGCAACACCCTTAGGGAGTAGCAAAATTATGTTGTTCTAGAAAGGTTAAATTAATACAAACTGTAGTTATATCATGCAGTGGGAAAAACAATGCTGTTGTTGAAGGGAGGTTGTTGCTCAAGAAGAGAGGGCCGCTCTGGAGAGTTTGTACTGTGCTTCGTAATTTCCATACTACTAATAGATTTGATAGCTGTCTGTTTTCTTTGATTTTGTTATTTTCTATGAAGGTTAAAACGTGTCTTGTTTTGTTTTCAGTTTTAACAGACGCTCAGGACTTTGGACGGTTGCAAAGAATGAGTAAGTACATTGTTCAGAATTGCACTCACTATCCATCATTTAGTTTAATTTTACATCTATTGTATCAACTACATTCGTAAATCATAAAATATAACAAACCCTATCTGACGTTCTATACAAGCACGTGCACATGATTTCAAATTGTTTTGTAACATGACGGGATATTGATGTATAGTTTATTACATCCTTTGTTGTATAATTATTGTCTCATCATTGTCACGATATGGTTTTATGTCCACTGTATCAAACTTATGAGTGATTGGTATACATGGTATGTTTATCTGTTCTTTAACGGCCCATTCGACAGCTATGGTCATTTCAGAACAGCCCCAAAGAAATAGGGATCAGATACTGGAGAACCGGGCATTTCTTTAAATATTTTTATATATGTGCACTTATTTCGAATATTTTCCCGGTTCTATATCGTGCCCAGTGTAAAGCGCCGATAAACGCCCCTCCTATTTTCTTAACACAGCACTTGGCCCGGTAGGCGGAATAGGGACACTGAAAAGCGTCCATGAACGATACAAAGGCGAAACCGTGATTCGAACCCACGACCTACCGTTTTGTAGCTTAGCGTGTTACCACTAAACTGCCGACCACTCCAAGTATACCCCATACCGTTTACTGTCTATAAAGAATGTACCAAGCTAAAGATACGGGATGATACCGCCATTCTTTCTTAACATTTAAATGAACATCGACAACATAATGCTGACCGACGAGCAGTATGTATAGGTTAGAGTGCATATTTGGGTGTTCTCCCGTAAATAAGAAAGCTATAAGGAGCGATAGAGAGACTGCGGCTTTCTTATTGTGGAGAACCCTCAAATATATATCCCGTCTGAATGTTCCGTCTCTGAACATGCGTGATGGGCACTAGGTCGTTCTTCGGAACTAAGAATTTAGAACGCCGGAATTATATTCTATTAATTAAGATTGGTGTTGGTCAATAGAATGCAAGATCACGTAACGGACACTTAAATCTCAATTAGCATGTTAGATGTCAAAATTAAAGTAGGTCTTAATTTAACTAGAACGACGTTTTATCAGTGATACTGAATTTTACTTGTAATAAAAACATTCTGAAATTTTCTTTTTTAATCACGAAGTACATACAGATATGTATTTTTTCAATGTTATTGCAAAAGATAAGAAAAAGCATTTGACAACATGTTTACAAGATGTGGCTAAAGAAAGGCTTTATAAATATCGTTTATAGTAAATAAGATATATTTCTCATCATCAGTTTACTATATTTTTTTCTTTTGTTCTATATTACTAAAGTAAAAAAGCTTATGGGTCTTTAACTTGGGTTGAAAAATATACATGTACAATGTAGTAATACATTTCTCTCGACAAGGAAGTTCTGATCACACCTTTTATTTGGTGAATTATTACCCAAAAGGCACACGCCGCCGAAAACAAGTACTTTATATTTGACTATTTTGAATAACTTACAAAATAAAACTGGAACTATTTTCGCAGTCGGAAGATTAATGGAAGTTCTTCGGAATGTAGGAAGAATTTCCTGTCTTGACTTGTACAATTGCTTCTCTCAACTTTGAATACTGTTCGTACAAAACAAAAACAAACGGTGACTATGTTTCGTAACACATATACTGATATCATATTTACATAACCAAACTCATACATGTATCATTTTTCGAGCACTTACAAACAACTTTGTCTTATCAATTATTCTCTTATTGGTTGTCTATTACAATTAATACAACATTTACTGTAGGTGTACAATATGTATATTTATTACTAAACTGGCGTTTTTATAGCGAGTCTGTCACTTTTCCCATCACGGAAGCAGATTCACCGTGCCCATAGAATGTATGCAAATGTGAGGGTACTAAACGTTTTGATGGTCAATCATGTTATTTACTGACCTCCCATATTTTTATCATTATTGTTCTCACGTGTCTTAATACAATACATCTGATAGTGATTTAGACATGACCTGGTCGTAAAAAGTGTCATCTCACCGTGTCATTTAGCGATAATTATTATATAATTATTATTATTATGAAATGTGGCTTACATCGATTATCTTACCAAGTGCATGACAAACGTGATAGTTGTTTATGAATAAGTCACTTAAAACAATGTCTTGAAAATATAATATAAAAAAGGCGGTTGCGCCGAAACGTAGACAAATGAAGTAATAATACTAATTCGTATATTTGTGTTTTTTGTTGTATAATCCAAATTAATTGAAAATATAATACAATATTAAATCATTTATATCTATATGATACATTAATACTATAATAGTATTTAATATACATCTTTAATTCAAATATCAGACCGGATGAGGATAAATCTATATTTTATACTACACGATCTGTCCAAATATGGATGACTGTTAAACGTTAAATATAAGCAATACATTTAATATAATAATAATAATAACATTCTTCCTTAATTCCATTCATACTTGTGGTCATGATAATATTTATTTATGTTTACGTAAATGTACATGAAACACCTCTACTGACTTATATCGTGTATTTTCAATTAGTTACATGCATGTTTAATCTAAGTGTGTTACGTTTACTACGTTTGAAAACTTGACATTTGTTCCGTTCGTCGTTTGGAAATATCAATTTGTCATGTGCAAAAATCAATCTCTGTTATGTCGTAGTTCATCAATTCGCTAGGCGGCTATAACAATTTGTTCTATTGTAATTCGTTATACAAAAACCCACATTTGAATTGTACACAAAAGACGACTATGTTGTCACGTTGTCAGATATACAAAAAAAAAAAAAACTGAAAGTCACACCCGACGAATTGACTTTTGCACACAACGAATTGGTTAAAAATTACAACAGAACGAAGTGGTCTAGCCACATAACAAATTGCTTTTGTACATGGCGAATTGACATTCTTTACAGAACAAACTACTAATGAGCTAAACAAACTGCTTTTACCCCATACGGAATTACTACGATATAAAAATGATTTCTGCAGATAAAAAAAAGTTATTTGCACATCACGCAAGATGCGTTTTGCAATGAACAAATAACAAAAATAACAAACACATAACGCATTGACTTGTGAACACAATAAACAAACATTCTACTTTCACGATTTCAAAATGCTCAGTATAAGATTTAGTCAGTGGAAGCGATGCACTTTGTAATGAACATGTATTCGGTTTTCGACTCAGAATCATTGAGAATCAATGTTTCGCGAAAAAAAGTTAAATCATTCCCCCTTTTAAAACTGACTATCCGGGAGCAGCATTAATGTTGAATGGTCAAAAAGTATTTTCCATGATGAGAGACCAGACATAGAGTGACTGATTTTTAAAAAAAAATCAAAACTAAATGGAAATCAGTATAATCTTAAATCCCCTTAATTACAGACCCCCCCCCCCCATAATGTGAAGCCCCTTAAGTCCGAATCCCACTCATTCGGAACCCCTCTATATTATGAGCAACTCTATATTCGGACCCCTGTATATTCGACTCCCCTAAATATTCGGAAACCCGTCTAATCCGAAACCCATTATCAAAGGTACATAGACGGCGCTTCAAAACAACCGTACGGTAAAACAAAACAAGCTATCTTAACCGAAATTTTGTTAAAAATGCATCGATACTTGGTACAATGTTTTCATCTTTGTCTTTTGTCTGACTTTCAGTGTTAATGAGAAGACGGGAAATGGCAATGAGACGTGGTATGTATATACATATACTCATTAATTATCTCAATATGTCACTCGTAGTAATGTTTTTCCTGGTCAGTAACGGAGGTTTTAATGACTTTACTAGAATTCGATTGTAATAACTCATAATTCCAATCAGGTTTATTTATATAATATTCATTATTTATTTATGTACAATTAAACTTGACCTGTGAACTGTGAACCTGTGAATTGTGAAAGAAAAAATGTGACCTTTGTTGACAGGTGGCCTTTCAATGATACGTTAACGTGATTTAAAGACTGGCCTTCATTCATAAGGGGTCTTTATTTTGAGATGGCCACTAGCACAGGTTAGGCTATGTATATATTGGTCAATTTGTTGTTGAGTTGTGTTCATGTCGATGCGACTTATATAAAGTAATAACACAGTTGTTAAGATTACGGGATGTCATTTGTACCAACATTTAGTGACAGTAAATGTCCCTTCGTTCTCATACAAGATGTAAAGATCTATGTTATTGCATTGTATAGCGCACCATATCGTATGTCGACACATATCTTTCTTTATGAAAATGTAACTTTTGAACTCGATATTAATATTAAACTCATATTTTCAGGAGGATTTCCATTCGTTATCAATGGACCAATTAGAGGTAGGCATTTATATATGTCAACAATTTATAGTAATTTGATAACATGTGGTCATTCATTATGACTACATATACCAGAATACAATTTTAGGACCATTTCTAAATAGCGACAACTTACTTTTAGGGCCGTTGTTAAGCATATCACCCACACAACAGTGTTGCTAATGAAACTTGTGTTCCGTTAAATGAAAAAAAAAACTGACAACGTAAAGTTTAACAAGGTAACCCAGTGCAGCATTTTAATCTACACTTTAAGGACTTTTTCTGTGTTAACAAAAAGCAACAGATTGGATCTTATTTCGAGCTTTCAAATTTTCTCCTGACTGTTGAAATCCGAAGCAGATATTGACGCCAGATTATGACGTTAGGTATAAGTTTTGTTTTCCTATATTCAAAAATGGGAACAAATCAATTAGTAATTAATATGTCTTAACTCGACCTTTGTAGAAAATTTAAAAAAAGACATTTATTAACTAAAGCATATTTAGTAAATGTTAGTAACGACGATTTAAGGAAACACTTGACACGTTTAAGTCTAGGATCTCATAGAATTGAATCGGGAAGATTTAATGGAATCGAACGAAACAATAGACTCTGAAAACTATGTTATCAATATGTGATTGAAAGTGAATACCACTTCCTTTTATGTTGTAACCAATCCAAGGATTTAGGACTAAAATTTCTGGGTCAAATATCTTGGCTTAGTATAAACAAATTCATCTCTTATATGTCCAGCAAAAATATAAGGAAAACAGTAAATATTACTAAATGATCAAACGTGCTCATGTCATGTCGCTTAAACTGAATACTGTACATGTTTCTTGAATAATAAGATTTATCTTAATTACCTGCTAATTGTGTTGTTTGAGTATATGTATATACATGTAAATATTATTATATCTGTTTGTCTTTACCATATGGACTATGTTGTAAATGGCCAAAGGAAATGCATTTTTGCTCAAGAAAGATTGAAACTGAGCTTAGAAATCCAACATACGTGTTAAAAATAGATTAAAAAATAAGCAAAACTAAGTCAAACCATTTGGTTATTTTCTTTTTTAAAAATTACTCATACTCATCCATGCTGACTCGATAAACTTGAACTGAGTTCGGACATATGCAAGTACGGGTACATGTAAATTATGATAACCCGTTTCGATATGTTTTCTTTAATTAGAATATTTGCTTTTTAAACGTAGACGCAGTATAAGTCACAAGAGGTAGACATTTTATTATTAAGATTTTATTTAATTTCTCCGTTGCGCATTATAAGTTTTTTTATGACAATTGATATGTCAAAACATGATATAAAACAATAGCTATTAATATCGCGATGTATTAAAATGTCATTCTTAGATAATTTAATGATAAATCCTGACATAATATTATGTAACTAATTAGTTTATTAGTTTTCTGTAATTATAGTTATCAATAAAAATGACAAAAGCATGATACGCTAATTAGTTTTAAAATGTGCATTGTCGTAAAATATAGTTGTAAAGTTCGAGTACGAATCTAAAATTATGTTACTGCATGTAGTAAACGCTTTGCAAAACATGCCCGTTTTTTTTCATAAATAATTCTGACAAAACACGCCCTATTTTAGACCTGTAACAATTAAATTTAAATTTGTTGGAGGCGACAAGCGTCTTCTTACAGACGTAAGAAGACGGTTCACCTAGATAAACAACCAATTTGTCCGAGGCGAACCGTCTTCTAAGTGTCTGTAAGAAGACATTTTTGAAGAAAATACGAGTACGTGTATCTGACTTATACGACGATGAAGGGTAATGTCCACGTGAAAGTTGGGTTATTGAAAAGTGTCTTCTTACAAACGTTAGAAGACACTATTTGTGTATCTCTGCTGGGGGTATAGTCGTATAAATATCTGTAATTCAAACACAGAGAGTATGATAAATAATATGATTAATATTGTATAAAAATGAATTTTGGCCCAATACTAAATAGGAAACATATATCATCATATACTACATGATAAAGGTAACAAATATGTACAAATCTACATTTGATTGCTACATACAGAAGCTGGTGGATCATACTTTTGTTACAATTATAACATACAGTGTATGTTGTTTTATTTTTATCTTTCTGTACTTCTTCTGATTTCGGGACACCGCCTCTCCAATACAGTGTATGTTAGTCATAAATCACTTGGCAATGCATACATTATTTGTGAAGAAAACACTACTTGGCGTTTAATATAATATATAATCATTTTTTATGTATTTCTAAAACATATTTGTACTGTGAGGCAAATTACATTTCATCTCATAAAATATTATTTTATATCATTTGTTTTAACACAACGGATAGGATGAAGATATATTGAGTAAATTTATCACGTCTAAAAAATATGATGATTTTTATGAGCGCAATATTTATTGTTCTGTTATTTGTCGAGGAAAGTACATAATTATATTTGTACGTCAAAATATTGTTCTCTAGTAAAATTTGTCAGTAAATTTTTGATTATTACAAATTTCAAGCCTAAAATGTCCTCGATATTTTAACATTTTGTCATGTGTACTAATCAATCAACTGGTTCCCGTTTGGAAAACATGACTTTATGATACAAGCCGGGCATAACTATTCAGAAATGAAACTCCTTCTTCACAGTGGGCGAATTTGGCGTCATGATTGAATCACTACCAAATCTGTGGTTAAAATCCCACTTCTTGAAAATACATATTTTGACCTTTATTGACAGGTGGCCTTATTCAGAGGACATTTTTTTTCAAATTAATCAATGACGTTTTTTTTTTTAAAAAAAAACGATCTTTCTCCGCAAGGTGGTTTTTATTCGGAGGTGGTCTGCAGTAACATGGTTTAGACTATTTATGTATTGCTGTCTGAAGTGTTGATGTAATTGTACAGTACGATAAGATGGTATGTATTGTATATAAAGATGATGTTTTTATATTGCAGGTCCAACAATTGGGTCACCACGTAAGTTGTTTTAGCTTAGTTTAGGTAGTAACATGTCTAAAATTGTTTCCAGAAATTCGCAAATTTATTTGACTCATACATCTTTATCCTTACATATTGATTTTATGACATCGTTACCTTCTATATGTACAAAATGTATTCATGTCTCGAGAATAGTATAGTTTGTGATTGTACATAAGAATCATCATTACTGTAAGATATACTTTTCCTGAAAGGCATATTATAAACTCATTTATTTTTTACGACAATCTTTTAGCGACTCCCGGATTTATTCTGCTTAAAAGACCCAGAGGTATAAACTATGTATTGTAATACATGCACCCATATAATGCTTCATATACACCGCCTTGTATGTAACGCCTTTCAAAAAAGGCGCAATGGCAATATAATTTATGACCACAAATGTCAATGCCGGCGTTCAATTGTTATACGTATATACATGCGTCAATAAATATACACATGTATTTGCTTTGCATACATTGTACATTTGTACAACAACGCAGCTTATAATATTCATCTATAGTCTGGCTAAATGCTTTAAAAGCTATGTTTTCTGATCATGATTTGTCAAATAAGCAATTTAAGCAACGGTTGAAATTGAGGCTACTTTAAATGTACAAAGATATTGGTTCAGCACACCAACAAACATCAATTACAAAGCCACGCCCACAAAATACGCCCAGACTGTGGCATTTGCTTCATGGATGATCATGTGGATAATTGACTTAATGATGTACATTGTGTCAAGACTATATACTAGTATACTTGACCTCCAAATGATGATAACACGGGCCTTTAATTTTTTAAGGATTATTTTATCAAACACATTTAAACTTCGCTTCTGACAGTGATCTCAGTGAATATTGATATATAAATTTGATATATCCTTCCACATAACAAGTTCAGACTTTGGCTATATCATGAAGTTAACGCGCATAGCTTTTTCAAAACAAATTTATTGAGAAGGCAGACAAACTTTACTCGAAAAAAGGGCAAGCGATACATGGAAGCTTTTATTTTAATGACTCTATTTTTTTGGTTAATTTATTTCAGACTTGTCTCCGTGGTCGAGTGATTAAGGTCGCTGACTATACTATTACTATAAGCTCCCTCTTTAGGTGAGAAAGTAGGCAGTTGTTTACGGAGGATGGGAGTCTAGTACTGGTTCTTCCCAGGAACAATGGTTAGGTGAACTGCCCGCTTCATATGACTCTGACTATTGAAAAGGGGCGTATATCTCAAACAAACAAGCATTTGAGTACCTATTGTAAATTTACAATTCCATTCTTTCACTACCAGCTTTCGGTCCATTATTTGCATCAACACCGTTTGGATCGCCCTTTGGACCATCATTCTTTGGCGGCGGATCAACATTTGAAACAGGAAGCCCGTTTTCTTCTGGGCCTTTCACGCTTCCAGGCACCACAGGTATCAGTGGCCTAGATTTGTCAACTCTTGGTTTAGGCATGGGACCTGGCGAGACATTAACTCTAGCTGGCAATGACGGACTTTCTACCTTCGGTGGATCGCCCGGAATACCACCCTTTGGCGACATGAGTGGGTTGTCAATCGTGGGCGGGACCAGTGGAATAGGCGGTCCTTTTGGAATCCCACCCACGGGCGGGTCAAACGAAATTACGACAATTGATGGACCAGGTGGTATTACATCTATTGGCACATCGTTTGGAGATACAAACCTAGGCGGACCCGGTGGGATACCGAACATTGGTGGTCCGTCCGGTGGAATTCCAAACATAGGTGGCCCGTCCGGTGGAATGCCGAACATTGGTGGCCCGTCCGGTGGAATACCGAACATTGGTGGTCCGTCCGGTGGAATTCCAAACATTGGTGGTCCGTCCGGTGGATTTCCGAACATTGGTGGTCCGTCTGGTGGATTTCCGAACATTGGTGGTCCGTCTGGTGGAATACCGAACATCGGAGGTCCGTCCGGTGGAAGTACAAATATTGGAGGTCCGTCCGGTGGAAGTTCCGGTTTTCCGTCTGGACTATCGCCATCCGGTGGCTCACCCGGTTCTTTGTCCGGTGGTGTTGGAAGCGAGACAGGTATAAAAACCTGAATGCTACTGAATAACAATAGAAACTAGCTGTGTAGCATCGAGAATGACAAATAGCTGCTAGAAATAAAAACTAAAATTAAAAAGACTAATAAGTTCTTAGTTTTCTAGAATTTCAGGTACATATTTTAAGATGTTGCTTTCTTCTTGAAATGATTAAACAGTACACATTCCTCCGCATGAACTATTTATGTTGCATGATATATATACATATTATGTAATATAGAACATTATCTTTCAGCAGATCAAAAATACTGAAGAAAAAGAGACGAGGCAATTTAAGATATAATTAATTAATGCTTAATTAGGCTTAATGTTTGTTTCTGGTGACATGCTCGGTAAAAATGGGATAGGTAGTTCGGGACTTTTGGGGGCTCTTGAAAGCGTACAGAAAGGTAAGAAGAGGCCATGAAGTAAATGTACCAATTATCGGGCCTAATAAAATGTCTAGGGTCGAGGTGGGGGGGATTTGCGTAGGTCCGGTTACCAGGAACAAACAATTATTTTACGCCTTAGCATTGACAACTTTGTACAGCACATGGTATATGGGTACTTGTATTTAATCTATATTATCATCCGAGTAGTTTCTTGTACAGGTTTTAATAGTTATAGGGTTAGTAACTGACCCGATACGGAATATACGGGTCTGTGGAAAACCATATGGGGCGAGACCGCAGGTCGATTCCATATATGGTTTTCCACAGAACCGTATATTCCGTATCGCGTCGATTACTAACTCTGTAACTAGTATATCACGCAGACAAGCTTTCTCCTCATCATTTGCAACAAAGCTCTCAATTACAGACCAAATATTTAAAATAAATGTCTCCATTACAGACCCAATATATTCTGGCAAAGTAATATAGGATATATTAGGTCACCACGTGAAGTCAAAACATCCAATGACAGAAGAGTATTTTGTAGTAGGCGTGATATAATTATTTATTGGGCGGGATGTATATCTAGCATGTCTATGTATAAGACACTGTGTTAATTTACTAATACATGGTAGATATCTACAGATGTTTGGTACATTTGTCATGTTCCTATACCGGTAATCGATTTTTTTGAAAAATTATGCAAGAGTTGTTGCCCTTGTTGAAAAATAAAATAATATTGAATACGATTTATTTCTGCTGATATTGCATGGTGACCTTCTTTTTTTCTTCATTAAATGAGATTGATACATGTACTACCTTTTGCATCTTTTTACCATGAGTTTAATATTGAAATCATTTTTTTCTTAGATCTGGGAAAACTGTTTACTCTCATAGACTCCAATGCAATAACTAAAAAATCTCGCGGTCAATCCATTTTCAATTATAGAAGTCAATAAAAGTTATAAAAGTTCGCACATTAAAGTATGTCAGTTTGAAATAATCAATAAAACAAAATACGATCCGGTATCTTGAAATATTTAATCGTATTTGATAAAAAAAAAACCAACATAACAATAGCACACTTGTACTTCGTTATCATCGTTTGTACGATACATACATGTCCAGTGTATAGCTAAATATATATTTATAATTTCTTTCAGGAGGAAATGGTAATATTTTCGGACCGCCACCAACTCAAGGTAGTAATATATACATTTTTGTATCACATTCAGTGTATTCAGTATGACTTGTAGGCACTATAACATGTAGATAATATACTAACATAGACCTACCGAATGCCGCAATCAATTTTAGTGTTTGAGTTATATCAACAACACACAAGAGCATTATTTTTTATTTATAACCCCTTCGAATTGAATTCTTGAAAACAAGAAATTTCCCGAACTTTTCTTGCATACTTCATGAATTGTTCATGAAATTTGAAGAATTTTTTGACAGAGGAAATTTAACGACTAGATTGTCCTCTTAAAACCAATGCACCAGTGGTGTTGGGATAGAGCCTCGAACTCCTAACCAAGAGGTTGCGGGTCCGAATTTGACCGAAACCTTCACAATCCCTTCTTTCGTAGCGAGTCCTGGTCAGAATCCAGGAAACAGTCATAGAGAGATGTTATGTATGTTGTAAGAACTTGCTCATCAATCGATGTAAAATAGATAAACTAAATCTGCAGAAAGGCGCATTATGGGTCTGGTAACATTAGTAAATACTAACCTTGGGGATATATGATGTATTTGAAGCACATCTGACTTCCAACCTCTTATTACTTAGTTCCAAATCTTCAACAACATGCCTTATGGTAAACGATTCTGCTTTTATTTTATCAGCACATGGAGTCAAAGAACTAATCGTTTGATAGTTATAGTTTATAGAAAAAAGAAATATGTTATCTATATATATATATATACTACTCAAGATTTGATAGATATCACTCGGGACATTGTAGTGATTGCTTCATGATTTTGGTACTACTGTTGATTGGATTTATTTAAATTTGGTCATTCAAGTATCATACGCTATTGCACAAATAGAAACAAATGATATCTAATGAAGAAATCTGTAAATTGTAATCATATTTTTATATACACGGACTATTCAAACAGTGATTCTTATCAAATTTTGAGTAGTATACATTTTGTATGCACAACAATATATACGTAGATTTAGTTATGTAATACTTGCTTGACATGCTCTGCTTATAGCCGCTGAATTTTTAGAACTCAACAGAGGAACTGTAGAACCTAGTCCCCAATTTGACAACAGTGACCGCAGACGACAACCTACAAGACAAGGATTTCGTTCGGTCGATATCAGACAAAGCAATCAAAGACAAAATAGACCAATGGGCAGGTTTCAAGTCCAATCCGAGAATCCACGAGATTTACCTCCGAGACCACTCGCTCTCATTCAACCGGAAGGAATGCCACCACTGTCCCTGGTTGCACCGAACGATCCAAGAGCGCAGGTTCGATCACCGGTTCCGTTGCCAGGACAACCAGCATTTGTCCCAATTAATCAACCAATGGTGTTTGCTTTGCCGCCCCCTGGACGTCCAAGATATCCTCTAAGACGACCGAGCAGAAGACTCGATTCACAACGACGACGTTCCCAAAGACGAAGAACTACTCGAGGTTTCCTCATTTATCCAAAGCACAGAGTTACCGACGTATGGCAGAGACCTCCCCCTACAGACCTTCTACTACCAAGGAATGCTCTCTGATGGAACAGTAAACGCCGTACCATTTTCGTGCCGTTCCGCAAAGAAGGTCTCGACAATTGGTCAAAATCGCAGGTGTGGTAACCTTCACCTTAGGTAGTCGTAAAAGAAATTCCTGAGCTGTAGAGGGTCTGTGATGGGTCTATGTCATACGTCGGCTGCCTGTGATCCAAAGTAGACACACACTAACAAATTTTGCAACAATATATTTACTGTAATATTTACTAACCATGTCTAACTACAGTGTATAAAGATAACACTAAAACCCAGTAAGATCGCTTCAGGCTGACATACATTGTATTTTAGCTATGTAATAACATACATGATTGTAGATTGAAACTTGGCAATTATACGTTAAAAAGCAAATGCATTTTCCTTCGACTCTTCTGCTCCTAATTTGAAAAACAGTGAAATAAGATTAAGAAATACAGTACAAACCTGTGTTAGCGGCTACCTCCGAATAAAGGTCACCCTGCGAATATAAGCAACTCTTTAAAACCGCCATTGAGTATTTAGAACAAAATGAACTCCAACTGAAGGCCACCTATGAGTAAAGGTCACATTTTGTCTTTCCCAGAGGTGGCCTTTGTTGACAGGCTTCATTGTACATGTAAAGGTACGCGGTGTATTACGCATTCAGTCACAAATTTAATATTGAATGTCTTAATTATGGCCTGTTGTTAATTAAATTGTGTCTGGTTCACCGACCTTCCATATATTTCACCCGCATTTTTTTTTTACTTTGGATTTTTTCGATAAATTCATAGATTTCTAAATCATTTAATCTTATAAATTCATTAAAGCAGATTAAATAAAATATTGATATTCATTATGGGTCATATTTATATTATACACAATTTTTAGTTACTCACTCTTTTTTTCAGTATTTCCCAATGTACCAACTATTCCACAGATCCCTGCAGGTAACCAATGGTCTTTCTTGTGTTTTTAACTATTGTGCGATTTTAGTAAACTGTCAAAGCTGAATAATTTCACGATCGATTCATTCATTTATACATCAAGCTTCCATGAGATTCGATAACTTTCGTAAATTATACGATAATCTTCGGTAAACCGATTATGACGATGGTACGATACTAAAAATAAACTTATCTAGTGACCGTGGGATTACATTTTGAATTCAGCTTTGACAGTTTAATCGAATCGCGCTATAAGACTATCTTACTGATTTTTTTCACAAATTACATGGATAACGACCTGACTAAACTGTTCTAGTGAAATAAAAAAAAAAGATTTCTGTTGATATAAACGAATGCATGTACTTTGTATTAACAAAAACAATTCGAGGTAGCCCGAATGTACGTATTATTGATTCCTATAATAACGAAATTTTACTATACATGTATCGAGACACAAACTTTAGACTATGAAACCAAAACATTCATAAATATGATTAATATACCGGTAATATATTTTAAGAAAACAGTATAGAAAAATGTAATAGACCCAGGGTCCGTATTCACAAAGCATCTTAAGATTTTCTTTAACTAAAGTCGAAATGTTTACATAAGTGTAAAGTTTTTTCGTGGTAAAAGTTTGTAAACCAACTTGAAGTGTGAAAATGAAGTATCATTTTCAAAACTGGCATCTTTAGAACAAAGATAAAAATAATATTATTGTGATTGACTCCTTTATATTAGTACAAAGGAGTTAAGGAAAAGGTCGAGTTTTTGGAAAAATATAACTTAAGTTAAAAAATTTACTTAAGATGTTTTGTGAATACGGACCCAGATGTTCTCATTGTTGTAAAATTAAAGAGAATGACATTTTTTCAAGTACTAATTTTTGTAAAGATGCATGGTTTATCTTGTTCTTCCTCAGCAGTGCTTTACATAATTACTTGTAAGAAACGCCAGAAACAATTTGTCGGCCAGACGAAACAAAAATGTAGTCAAAGAATGAGGAGTCATAAGTTCGACATTAAACATTTCCTGAACTAATGTTTCTGAACATTTTAACCTTCCTGGTCACAGTTTCTGATGAATTTTCTTTTGTGCCTATAGACAAAGTGCAAAAGAATTTCTAAGGCTTTTAAAAGAAACTAAATGGATACATATTCTAGATACTACCAGTCCGAATAGAATGAATTCAAAAATATTATTTTAATTCTTCTTGTGCTTTGTTGAAATCCAATAGTCTGTCTACGTATTTCATATTTGTTATATAGTTAATAATGGTCTCCCATCATAGTTTGCTAAGAAACAACAAACAATACAATCGAAATAAGATGGATAAAATATAGACAACCATACTAAATCTAACAATATTAAATTTGATTAATCAATTAATTATGTATGGTTACCAACTTTAATGTAAATTAATTTATACCACTTCTTTTGTCAACTTGGTACGTCTAGGTATTTGTAGGTAACGTTGTATGTATAAATGTATGTGTGTATGCAAATACGTTGATCATATAATAAAGAATATTCTGAAATAACGAAACTGATTTCACTAATGCATAAATTAATGTAGTAGGCCTATTCATTAAGGGAATAATAAAATCAAGAATGTAATTGTAAACCTACCTATTTTAGCCCCTAATACCCAAGGTCCATTAAACGATGGACAGCAACAAGGTAATACGGGAGTAGGACAGGATGGTAACAGAATGATGAACCCTCAAACCTTCAGGTTTAATGGTCAGCCAGGATTACCAGCAAATGGTGATCCTAGAATGGGACAACAGTCCGTCTTTCCTGTCACAGGAATGAATACAGGATTCCCAACTGGACCCATGGGGCCAACAGGTAACTGAGTGTTACATACAGCTAAATGCCTGAAACCCGGACCCATTCCAGACTAGATCATAGTCCGGTTTCCTAAAAATTCTGGTTTTCAGAGAACTTTTGATAAATTCCGAATTTAACATGAAGTTGAAAAAACGTCTGATTTTTAGGGAATTCTGTTATTCTGGGAGTCCGGTTTAATGTCTTTTATAAGATCAAAAGATCATATGTTTTATATAAGTGTGTTTGTTTCTGGTGACACCTAATAGCACATACAAAATATTTGATATTCAGAAGTCCTCTGTCACTTTCTTACGCTAAGCTTGAGCAATTATCCATAAGGAAATAGATATGTTACTGAACATAGTAACTGAAACATAAGAAAAACGCAACGATACGTGCTATAGGGATACTGTATTTTCATTTATTTTCGTTGGGCTCAATTTTCGTGGTTTTTACTAAAATGACTATTTCGTGGGGACATAAATTCGTGGATTTTGATTTTTAACAAGAAATGCCTTAAATTCGTGGGGATTTGATTTCGTGGATGAGCCGATCCACAAAATCCACGAAATTAAATCCCCAACGAAAATTAATGATTCCACAGTATATCAATTTGTAAAATGCTTCTTATAAATCACGATGTGGCCGAATTGCAATATGCTGAGTTTGCTAATTTTCAACCTTTATAATCATTATTAACCTATCTATCCAGGTGGCGCTATATTTCCTTCTCAATCAGCTCAGGGACGTATCACAAGACAGCCAGCACCAGGATTTTCTGAAAGTTCATCTATGCCGTTCACGGGCGCCCCAAACGGACAACGACAACAGCAAGGCCCAGACGGAGCTCTGACCTTCGACCGAAATAATCAGTTTGCATTCCAAGGAGGTCGGCCAGGTGGATTTCCGGGTATGCCAGGTGCACCATTCGGGCAACCTCAATTCGTCGGTCCAGTTCCTGGACAAAGATTTCCCGGTAGACAGGTTGGTGGTATGGGACAAGGCCGTCCGATGTTTGGTCCAACATTTGGATTTGTTCGTCCAAACACTGCTTCCGCTGGACCAGCATTTTCTACCAACACTCAGTCATCTCAGAATTTTAATCTTCAATTCCAGCCCCTCCCTGGCAACCCAAATGTAGGATCAATGCCTGAAATGCGTCCAGATCAAAATCAAATGGGACTTGATGGACAAAATGTTCCCTCAATGAATGGTGGATTTTCATCAAATGGTATGAGTCAAACAAATACGCAGTTTGTGGGTGGAATGGGACAAACGAATATGCAAACTGGGACAGACCAAGGTAGCGCTTTCTCTGTAGGATCCAACCAAAATACTGAAGGCACAATACGGTTTGGCACCGGAAGTCAAGAAACTTCGTCATTGACTGTGTCCGATCGAACCGTCGAGGAAAACAGTCTTGGTAACAACAACAATGAATTCCGTATCGTTGCAGTTGGAGATGTTGTCAACAATGATGGTTTAGTTGACCCACAAGCTGCAGATGGTCCTTCTGGAGGTATGAACATGGATACAATAACCTTCACTGAAACTAAGCCAGCTGACTCCCAGTCAACCGGAGATATAAGTACAGCATTCGAATCCTTCGGAAATGGTTGGTATAACCTTAATTTTCTGTTAAATTTATTTATTTATTTATTTATTTATTTATTTATTTATTTATTTATTCGCTCCTTTGTTGTAACTAAGATTTCCTACAGTGTCGTTCGATAGGTTTTGATAAGCCTTCAATAAGGCTACATGAAAACCCCCGAGTGAACATTTCCCTAAACCTCGTTTTTGAAGATGACCATTTACTAAAAAAAAAGATACATTTGCTACGTTTCAGAAAATTATCTTCGAATTTAATTGATTACAATAATTGTTTACAAGCATGATTATAAAATTTTAGTCATAATTAAGATGGCAGTCATAGAATAAAGAAATATACATACATTTTTAAAAATGGTTTCGGGCTTATTACAGGAGCATCCATGGCCAACATAATAGATTTAAGTGCAACAGATCTAACAAATAATGCCAACGCTGCATCTGCTGAAGCTAATTCTGTAACATCATCTTCATCATCGTCATCAGTATCAAGTTCTTCAAGTGATATGTCCGGATCACCTTTTCCAAACAGCATCAACCCAGACTTTTCTTTCTTCGTGACAGAAAATAGCCCAGCTCCTAACGGTAAGTGTGTCTTACCTTGATCCTTACACCAACATTTGTTGCCTGGTTACTTAATGCTGAAGGCTGTCCAAACTGATTTTCGATTAAATGACATGGTGTAGCAAAGGTCTTAAACATGTATAATCAAAATACGAATTTATAGACAAAGTGCTATTCCTATGTATTTTTAGACCTATTTAGTTGTAACTTGTAAAATCACTTTTAAAATCATATTTTGGTTTAAACAAAGGATTGTCAGCTGGTATACAAACTACAAACCTTACGGCTATTATTTATACTCCTAATAAGTTCTAGTTTCATTTAACAAACACTTATTCGTATTGTTCTCCTCTTTCAGACATGCCACCAATAGATGTTCCATCTACATCGATCGCGGGTAGGTCGACTTGACATTCATTTTGATAACAGTATGCTAATAGAAACTAATTGTTGCTAAGTTACATTTTCAAGAGTTGCAATTTTTCATAGGACATGTATCCTGGATTCGCTGTGTCCTTCTTTCATTCATGCTCATATATAATACAGATAATTCTGCTAACCTGTAAAAAGGGCCGCGGCCGTCATCCAGTGATAAGTAAGCTGGAATTGCAACACGTACAGCGACCCCGGTCGCGGCAAGTCGTAAAAAGGTAAAGGATAGGTTTATAGTCTGAAATTATATACATATTCAACCGACTTTCACAAGTTATCCCCCCGATCACTGGGTTATAGGTCGTCCGTTAACATTCGGCGCCGTAGGCAGCCACGGAACATTGACTTATTTCCCTAACAGGTACCCATTTAATCACCTGGGTGGAGAGGAGCAAATTTTGGGATAATTTTTTTGCTCAGAAAAATTCCGATGGTCCGACGAAATTTGAACCAGGGACCTTGCGATCCAAAAGCAAGCGTCCTACCACTGGACCACCGCTCCCATACAGGTCTATACAGGCTGACAAATGTGTTGAAACTCTTCTGTATTGGAAGAAGTTACTGACTTCTTATGGAGTAGTAAGTTGGTACTGGTTGGAATACATTCGAGGAATACTGGTTACGAGAACCGCCTGTCGTTTATTATGTAACTAAATATCTTTGAAAACCGTCGTTAATCCCATTGCAACAAACGAAATGATCTGTGAACAGTCTCCCTCCAAACTTTGTAAGTTTTCCGATGAAACATGTCCACGCAATTTAACTGCTCTCATACTGAATGCCCGATAAAATGTATAGGGCTATAGAAAAATCGTATTTGAACTAATTTAGGGTTTGCTAATGAAAATTAGCATATTAGTAAAGTGTATCATTGTTGGATATTTTTGTAAGCAGATACCATTGCTGAGACTAGTGGTTTTATGGACTCTGCAAGTAGTCCAACGGACTTTCTTGAGACTCTTAGGTCACTGACTATGGGCAAAAATGATGTATCTGAAAAGAAATCAACAGTATCATCCGAACAAAGCAGTGGCCCTCTTGAAGCCGTATATGTGGAACCTCTGACCATATCTGGTGACGACATCAAATTAGTCTTCGAAGGACCTAGCGGTACAGCAGCACTTAGCAACCACATCGCTTCTATATACTGTTTATATACCATGCATTGCAACTAGGGTGACAATGTCTTGTTTTGCAAATAGCCACATATGAAAGTATTCGCACTGTATTATCTGTAATCTACCATGTACTAACCACTTGTATGAGTTTATGATGCACATCACTTTCTTCCAAATTCTGTTTTATCGTCAGTGTAAATAACCTTTGCACTAAAATCAAGGGTTTGATGTAGCACGCTGGAAACAACCTGGTGGTAGACACGAGTATTAATTGAGTAGCATTTGCTTTCATCTGCCATCAAATGACACAATGATAAAAAAAATTAATAGAGATCAATGCGCAATAGTTCAAAGCAGATGTCAATGGTTGCAAAAGTGACTTCACACATACAAATCACGTACAAATGTAGATCTATTTGAGATGTTGACATTGGATGTAAAATCGCCGCTCTACTTTCGGTGGAAACAGTGTTGAAAAAATTAGTTTATTTAACAACACTTAAATTTAGGGTTTGCACTTAGCACTATGTTAGCAGATATGCATGAAATTACTTTGCACTGAAACCGCACCTTTAAATCATTTCGTTTTGTATGAAATACTTTATCTGTGTTAATATATACATCGTGTATGTTTTATTTCTGTAATTCAGATATATGTTTTTTCTATAGAACGAATACATCGTTCCAATTTATCTAAATAAGCTCAAATAATTGGCCCTTCTAGTCTGGTATAGCGTTGGTAACACTAAATTTCGTGTCGTTTGAATGACTTACATGATAAGCAGAAAGAATTTAAAACTAAGTTGAACTATTGTGGGTAGCATACGTGATTAGTTAAACGATAATACGGTATAATTCGGTTAGATATTTTTCGTATTAATATATTACATGTATATGTTTTATAATTTGTATCAGGAGCCGAAACAATCACATTTCCAGTGACAGGAAACGAACCGACCCCTACCGTTGGAGATCAGGGATTCAGTTCTAGCATGACGTCATCAACTTCTACGTCAACATCAAGCTCTGGAGGTTAGTTCCGTGAATCACACCAACACAAATGAACTTAGTTAGCTCCTAAAAAACTAAGGTGTACTTCGATAAAGACACGAGAATCTAGACATTTAGCATATAAATGTTCGAGCATAATGCGTCAGAGTAAATTGTATTAATTGGTCACAAACGTATAGAAATAACGCTCCGGTAGTCCAAATACTGCAAATATATGTGAAATGCATTACAACTTACGTACATAACAAGATAAAAACACTATACATCGTACTTAAGTTTTCAAACTTACCACTTGGATTTTGAATATTTAGCGATATATCTTTCCAACAAACGCAACTATTCTGAGAAACAGAGCCTGGGAGAAAGCAGACTGAATAGCTCAACAGAACCCAGTCAATATGAATGAAAACCTCCCGTCAAAAAACCTGAAACAACGTACATTGACCGTCAAAATCCTAATCCACGAACTCACCGACATGGCTCCATCCTTTCAAGTCGGTTGCCATAATTATTCTCACAAGCAATATAGCTGGTCAGTTCTCGAGCTGAAATGGGTTTGATGTAAACAAGTCGTTCTTTCCATATTATTTGTCCGCTTATAAATGTTACAAAATTAGCATAGATAATACATGTATTATATTAAATGTTCGTATTAAAAATCTACGGAAACTATTTTTCAGGCAATTCAATGGGCGATATGACAATGGGCGATATTACATTGGGCGATATGACACCACCGGCGACAGATAACAGAGCGCCGCCTGCTGGTGAAGGTCTTCTGTAAGGATTTATCATGCTCACAAGGTACGTTGTTTCATTATTCAGTTTATAATGTATAAATGAAGATACATATCAAGTCGTTGTATGTTTATGATAGATCAGTGTTATATTGTTTTTGACCTATCCGTCTGTCTGTTTGTACCAAACTTTAACATTGCCTATCAATCTTCAAACTTCATATCATGTTGGTTCCTCACGACAACCTCCACAGGACATGTGCATTTTCAGGTCAGTAGCTAAAAACAAATCTTGTTTCTACAAGAAATGCAGCCAAAACCGATCACAAGCGAAATACAGTTTTACTCGCCCATATAGTTACAGCATAGTGTCTAAGTTTTACCTTGATACATTGATTGCTTGTTGTTTTTCGCACAATATCATTTGTACCCCACACCTCTGCTACGACTACCACTACGGTCCCGGTAGAAATCGCCGATGATCGTAGGTTCGAATCTCGCCTGAAATTTGGACTCTTCAACTAACTTCGAGAATAATTGAGTGATATACACATTTGTATTTATGCTGGAAAGGTAAACAAGAGTACCAGGTCACAAAATACGCCAATCAAGAAGCGTAACTCAGAATTAAGTGTCTGGGCCAATTGGGCTGGTTATCGAACTTGACCGAGGTATGTAACCATGAGGGTCATAAACATTTCCATCAAGTTTGGTGAGGATCCGAATAAAACTGTTTAAATTAATGAGCGGACACCGTTGTGGACGCCCCCGCCGTGGGTGTTTCCATAATATACGATCCGTTTTTCAAACGGGCATATAAAACGTGAGAAAATGAATTTTCCAGTCCTCGGCCTAATAGAAAGTTAGGGCAGCGGAAGTCAAAAGCCACGCATTTCATTGCAGTTCATCAAAATGGGTCAACAAGAAGAAATAAAAAGACCAATTTAGTTATGGTACCCAGCACTAGGGTAGGTAGCAGGGAATCATCAAGATAGGGCGGGTAACCAGAGACAAACAAAAAATTGTACGTCTAGGTTTCAACTATAATGTACATATACCATGTTACCAAGAGAAACAGCTTATTGTATGACAGTCACATTCTTAAAGTTCAATGTTTTTATATTTTTCAGGCGTGGTAATACCTTTATATGGATGTAATATGAAGATTGTGTGTTTGTCTGTGATAGATGCGTAAATGTACATATATAAGTTGATGAATTTGACATACATGGGCTATTATCTAGATTTTTTATGACTATATTACCTAGTTCAAAGGTCAAATACAAGGTAGAAAATGTACGTTGTTTAAGAATATTAAATTGAAAGTGACAAATGATATGGAAAATGACCATATTTACAATAAATGTGGAAGATACACCTTGACTTGTTTATCCTTTTTATATTAGCATTGTCATGGACTTATGTATGTCTCAAAGGACTAGATTCCTCATTTACATATACATGTAGTCGCTATGGTAACAGAAAGTAAAACATAAGTATTTCATCCTTTTTTTAACAACAACACTCGTGTCTTAAAAACATGTACGCAGAAAAGCACTTAAGCATATGCCATGCAGAAAAATCTATACTTTAGGCCAACTTTTTTTGTCAAGTAATCCGAAGCATTAAATTTAGCTGTTCATATATCAGCAAAATATTCCTTTTGATGAACATTTACAAGCAACATTTTCATATCTATAAAAAATAATGACATCAATAATAATAATGACATTAAACACTACAGTGACTTCCTTATGCCAATGTAAAGTCTTCATATTATTACATGTAGCACTATATCATTCATGCTTCAGTTGTTGCGCAATCATCGTCCAACCTGAAGAAGCAAATAGATTCATTTATTTTGAAAAATGACTATTATAAACTAGGTCATTATGCATTATAACGGGTGTGAATTAAAGGTCTTGGTGAGAGCGTCATGTCTAAATTGATTCTATGTGAAAGAGGTTCCATAGGTGTAGGAAATAGCTCGATTGCCTCATGTTTCTTCACATAAACACTGCCTCCAATGATACAAAAGCCAATGGCTAATCATCACAACAAACAACATACGATGGTTATGTATATCTGTTGTACAACAGCTCATTCATCAATTACAGTCATTTCAGAGCTGTCCTAGAGAGAGAGAGAGAGAGCAGAGAAGATACAAGGGATGGGTATTATAACCTATTTGGCTTATAACCTCAGAAAAGCTTGATAAATACAACAAAAACACTGTTTTAAGTCTCTCATAAAAATTTAATAACCAAAAATTAATTTCCATCTGCTTAACATCAACCAAAGATTCAAACAACATTCACAACATTCATAACTGATTCAAAACAATATCTATACATATAAAATTGGTCATTCTTGCTCAATTGTCTAACTAGTATGTTACATTTCTAGCCATTCAAAACACAAAGACTTTAAAACATCCACTTTGCACAACATCACAACAATGTTTTAAACCTAAATCGACCAATAAGATTGTTAAATGCAATTTAGCAACCAATCAACATAATTTATGTGACAAAACAAATATAAGCCAATCAAATTTAAGAAAATCATTATTTATTTACCAATGAGGTTGATAAATGCAATTCAGCAACCAATCAAGATAAGTCATGTGACGAAACAAATAAAATATAAGCCAATCAAATTAAAAAAAAGATTTTGATTTATCTACCAATCAGACAGTGACTGAGTAGTAAAATTATTTGACCTAGAAGAAAGTCTGCAAAAAGTTTCTGGAGTCATACAATTTAAAACTGCACCAACAGAAAGAAAAACTCTTATTAATGGAAGATGCACAAAACTTTACAAGAAAAATGTCCCAACACAAAGGTATAGACCTGTAAGTACATACTTGTATATAAAATATTTTAACATTTAATCAAAATGTGCAATAGTGTTAACAGTTAGTACTAACTATTTAATTCAAAACATAAAATATTGAAGGTAACAATCTTTTAGGAACAAACAGTTTTAGGTGAAACAGATTTGTTAAAACTACACATATATAAAGCATTTAATAAATATCTTGATAACGTATTCACAAATAATACAAACATAAATTAATTTATAAAGCGCAAAAATTATAACACAATATTCAAAGCTCTTCGCATTGTCCATTTGAAAGTCAGTTTAAATTTTATACAGTCTGGTAAGTAACTTCGTGAATACTTTGTGGTAAATGGACTTGAATATGTAAATGTATTTGACATAAATGCTTAATGACCAACAATAGTTTGAAACATGATTTAGCATCAACATACCCTAAAACAAATAAAGCCACCCTTAAACCCTAAAACAAATAAAGCCACCCTTAAAGAAATGTTTGTTTGCAATAACCCTAGCCAGAGAATTTTTAGAGGGTAGGTAGGTAGGAAATATTTTTTTACAATACATTTTTCATTTTGACCCCAAAATACATGTCAAAATGCTATTTTCAATTAAAAAATACATTAGAGGCCAAATAAGGATGGGTAGAGGCCTTTTTGGTGAATAGTTAGCATTACAGTAAACAAATTTTTTTTTCACGATGGCCTTATACAAAACATGTTAATTGGTATTTTGGGTTTGACAATTTGTAAATAATTGAATGGAGTGATGCTGAGCTAATGTACAAATGCACAACAATAAAATAGCCGTATCAATTCTACTACAAGTGAAAATAAATGAAAGAAATGACAATAAATCACTTATTTCTTCAACATAAATAAAATTGTATGTACATGTATCTCACATACAGCCAAACTTGTGAACAAAGGTCACCCTCAGGAAAAACAAAATATGGTCTTTATTGACAGGTGGCCTTTATTCAGAGATAATTTTGTTCTGAATATCAATGGCAGTCTTTTAAGAGCGGCCTTTTTTCACACAAGGTGACCTTTATTGGGAGGTGGTTGTTAACACACTTTTGACTGTCATATCAAAATTGTTGAACAGAAGTACCTACCATACTAGGTTGTAAAAAACTTCCATGGTTTCTGCAAACTAAATCAACCCACCTTTTACTTCCAAATCAACTATATTTTTTTGGGAAAAAAAACAACAAAAAAAACTAAGGCAAGTTTAACAATAAATGCCAAAAATAAATGATAAAAAAATACTAAAATGTGTACAAAATCACACATCTGTACATTATCTATGTAGAACCTATCTAACTAGATAACTAGAACAGAAAATCTTAATAATTTATTTTGAACAAAAGCTATCAATTGATTCCTAAGGACAATACATTTTAATTTATTACTTCTAAACAAGATACAGCTAAACAAGGACAAGCATAAACCCAAGAAAAACTAAGAACTTACTAAATAAATAATGGTATATGTACTTTCCACAAAATTATGAATGAGCAGCTGTCTACAGTGATGTAAACATTATGTAATGTAAATTATACAATAACAATGTCTCTAAATGTGGCGCTACTTAATTATTTACGTATCTATTCTCACAATTATCGATCGATTAATAATTTCATAAACACCAATAAAGATGTAAGAAATTAGCATTAATGTGTTTATGTGAAAAGGTTTTAGCAATAACTATATTACAGCAGTCAGGTGTTTATTGAAAATTTTGAAGAAAAAAGATTTGTACAAAACAATTATAAGATGGTCCAGAAACCAATTTAGTTTGGTATATCTTATAAATACAATGCTAAGAAAATTTCATCAAGTAGAAAGGAACTTCAGGGGATAAAGTCAAATTTAATTAATGCATGGTAGCAGCCATTCAAAATTATGACAAAAACATTTATCATTTACAGTACAACCTCTCCAGAGCAGCCCTCTCATTAGCAATAACCTCCCTACAACAACAGCATGATATATCCCAACTTCGTGATTTAACTATTAATTTAACCTCTCTAGAGCAACAACCTCTCAACAACAACATAATTTTGCTACTCCCAAAGGGTGTTGTTTTGTAGAGGTTGCACTGTATTATATGAAAAAGACTTGTTGAATGCTGATTTTGAATCCTATACAGTAACTTCAAGTATTTACAAATATCATGGAACTTCTGTGGCCATATGACTATAGTAATCAATGGTCTCCCACCACTCTTTAAGTTCAAATCCCATGAAGATCTAGATATATTTCACATGACTGTGAAAGACGGCTGTCCAATTAGCTTTCCTCAATGTCAGTGGTTGTACCCAAGTGTACACAAGGGGATATTCATCCACAATTAAAGCTGTAAGAGTCTCTAAAATGACCTAGTTTTTGGTACATAATGTCAAGTCCCCCCTATCCCCCGCTCCAAAAAAAATCATAATAGTTCTATCATCAACATACCCAAACAGCTGTAGGAGATTTAATTTTATCCCCCCTCAATTTTTTCGTAATGTTAATTTCCCATAGGCAAACAATTTTTACCGTAACATTCATGGTACCACATGACTAAACATTTTTTTACTGTCACAAGGTAATTTTTAACATTTTTTTTCTTATATGACACATATTTCACCGAGTTTCTTCCCTGAACTTCCCATGCAAATGACCTTGATTGGAAAAAAGTTTGAATAAAATGAATAACACATAGCTTTGTGGGCAACAGTAAAAATGTCAGCACTCAGAAGAAAGTACCGTTATACCCTCAGCCTTGGATAACAGAACTTTTGTTAGGCTGACATTTTTACTGTTACCATCAAACCTTTGTGTTATTTATATAATAATATTGTAACTGCATTAATGACATTCCAATTTGATACATCAAATTATCACTCCTATGTATTTAATGATCATAGTAATTAATGTCTGTCACCATATTCAGAGTATTAATTTGATAATTAAGAGTTATTATGCTATAGGGTAATTATATAGAACATTTAAATCATACACTGTATTCCGCAGAAATTAATGAATTACAAAAATAGCAGAATTTCTGGCATTCTAAACCATAATCAATATTGGTAGGCAACCAACAACAGCCTCATCCAGTCTACAGAAAATGCATTATCTGTTTTGTTTATAAACATACATTAATAAGAATGGTATGAGTCATTCATTGGTATAACTTGCTAGACCGGGTACAATGAAAGAGATGATATAAAGTAAGCTAAATTACAGAGACATAGCTTTAATATTCACAGAAACCCGAACCGAACAAGACTTTAGTTTTTTGCTGATATTATCCCAAGATAATTATTACCGACGAAACGAGTCCTTTTTCTTCTAAAAACATTCATTTCACTGTGATTTTTGCTTTTGTAAACTTGAAATATGTAGAGCGCGTGACGTCACTAAATACAAAGTGTGCATAACTTGACTGCGGGAAACACAGCTGTTCTATAAATAGTATTTATTTCAATGATGTTGAAAAAAGTGCGATATTGGTTTTGGAAACATTTTTTCTTGCACGGGAGGAAAATACACAGGATTCCTCTATTATAGAACAAACAGAACTATTACGACTGATAAATTTATATGCTTATGGGACTTTAAGATTAAAAAGTTACCCCCCCCCCCCCAAAAAAATAACAACATATTAAAAATTCATCAAGCAGGCTTTTCAAGAAAAATTAGCTACAGAAAGATACGGAATGTTTTTTGATATGCTGAAGTAGAATTAAAGGAGTGAGTGCCAGAAAGGCATATCTCCTTTTTGACAAAAAAGATAGGTACCTTCTTACACTGCCCCCTTTATTCAAGGTTTGGAAAGCTTAAATAAATTGATACATTTAATGGCAAATTTGATATCATTTGAACGATGCAAATCTTTTCATGCTTATATATAATTATTACAAGCAAAGCAGACAGACAGAAACCAAACACATGGAGTTAATTGTTGAACAACATGAATTATTGAAATAATCATTCACACATTGCTGCCTTGGAAATCATATAATTAAAGGACAAATATTCAGATACTTTTGTACTGTCATAAAATACAAGAAATTGGACATAGTAAGATGATCTATATTTATAATTCAAAGACTGGTATACAATATTGCACTGGTCAAGTGTATTTGTTAACGTTTATACAAAACAAATATGTAGTTAAAGAACACAGCATGTGCATTAAAGAATTGCCCGAAAGTCAATTTGTCACATGAGGCTTTATAGATTAAAATTTAATTTGTTTGTCTTTACCAATCGACCCGAAAAATTCCCACGGACTCCAAACAATTTAGTGCAAAATCTGTGAGAACTTCTTTTTCTATCTGCTCTTTTGAGCCTCTTTCGGCTCTTTTCTCCTTTCGGTTATTATTTTTCTTAACGTTAAAACATCTTAGTATAATATCATGCTCAGTAAAGGTCAAATTCAGAAGTGAATTTTTTTTCTACCTACCGACCCACTTCTAAAATTCTGGGTCGGTAAAGGGCAAACAAACATATTATAAGTAGACCCAAAACTTCAAAGAAAATTCTATCATACATAACAGATTATATCATTTCTTAGCATCCTTGGTAAACCTAGTTCAATATACAGTCAAACCTGTGTTAGTGGCCACCTCCTACTATAGGGCACTCTGTAAATAAAGTTCATTCTTTTAAAAACTGCTATTGATTTATAGAACAAACAGACCTCTGAATAAAGGCCACGTAATGTTTTTTCGCTGGATAATCTTTGTTCACAGGTTTGACTGTATACATTAACATCAAATAGGTTCATACTGTTAATGCTGTGTATAAATAGCTGTGGCAGTAGAAGATACATTGTATCTGCAAAACATAAATAAACTTTCACACAATTGTACAACCTGTTTATACCATTAGGAATACTAATTAATGAACATTACAACACGTTTGCATAAAACTCAATTTAACTGGTACAGTCCCTGTTAATATTCTGACCTTGAACTTTGGGTGCACTTTTTCAAGAATAAAAAATGGCAGTAAGGTATTGGTCTTGATACTATATTCAACATAAAAAGTTCATTCAAAATTGAGACAAAAGTTATGTAATAGAGAAAAAAATCATAATGCTTGATACAAGTCTGCAGAACTTTCCCAAATCCTTTGAATGCCCCTTCGATTTGAATTCATGAATTTTTCTTGCATTCTTCATGAATTACTGTTTGACAGGGGTATAAATCAAACTAATTATGAATTCTTAATGTATTACAAACTAACATCGTAAGTCAATATGTAAGCATGTATAATAAAAAATTATTTAATGAATCATCAAAAATCAAGTTTCAGTCCAATAATTTAAAAGTACTATACATGCACATTACAAATAAATTTTAATTCAGTAATTTACTTTAACTTTAATTTGCAATAATCTATATACATTGTCACAGTGTTTCACAAATCTATATTTATCCAAGCCATCAAAGACAGCAAAATTAAAGCTAGATTTCTAACTCTAATAAATTAAATCAATCAATTAAAAAACAACAAAGATTTCTTCTTAAATTAACTTGCTTAAGATAAGACAATAATAAAATGGAGAGCCTTCATTAATTCAGTTCCTGCATATCTACAATATTGATATATCGGAAATCAGTATCGACAATAAATATTGATAAAATTAAAAGTCAATAATACCTTTTACATAGTATTACAGAAAAATGTGTTTTTTTTTCAATGTACTCTAGAAGAAATAGGCAAATTAAGTTTAAGTTTTTATACCTATATTATCAGACAAACGGGCTATCAATCTAAAAATCATGATGACAAATGTCTGTAGATGTTGAGGTGAGCATGGAAATAGTATGAAAGATGTCTAATGAAAACCAACAAACTGTAATGTATGCAGATATTTAAATGAACTCTATCTGAATTAAACAACCAGTGTTCTACAGATATACTTTGATGTTTGATTAAGTGAGATGGCTTCTACATGAAGTTTCTAATATACTACTGAATGATTGTTTAGATGTGTTTCTTGCGACCAATCCTACTTTTACAATAACAACAACTACAATAAATAAAAGGACAGACATCTAGGCCATCCTTAAAAAATGTTTGTCTGCGATAACCCTTCCTAAGAATAGGTAGGAAATAATCTTTTTTTATGATTTCTTTTTTTGTTTTAAATAGAAAGTACCTTAAAAATCTTTTCACTTTTGAGGCCCCAAAGAATTTGTAAAGGGGCTTTTAAGATGAGAAGATAGCGTTACCGAAAACAAAATAATTTTAAGCATGGCCTCATCTTTCATCAACAAACAAGCCAATCTTTCAGACATGACACAGAAAACACCCGAATATAGCAATCATTTAATACATTATGCTCACTGCCTCACCTGATTTGATTTTCAAGAAATGTTTTGCATTTTATCCACACATTTTTGGACATTTATAAAGTTTTTCTCGTGTAAGTTTTTCATGCATACAGAAACTATACTTTCAGTCCTATATCTACACATGACTACAATTTGCATAAGCAGAATAATAATGGAATAAAAGCTCCGACGGCAACAAATACGGGTAAAAGCATTGTGCTTGTATCATCGGTAGAATAAGGGTCCTTGACCTTGGGTCCTGACGGTCTACGTGCTTGCTTTGGTTTTGAATCGTTCACCATTTCTTCTTCCTCTTCTTCTTCCTCTTCTTGGTTCGTATCAGTACCCTGTAGTGACGGTAACTTTGGCACATCTGTTAATTAAAAAACAATCATAAATCCGAGGGTGCTAACAAAACGTCAAAAGTTGAGGGTCAAAAACGACATTTCAAGAATCAAAAGCTTTATTTTGCTAATTTTAAGAGTAAAAATAATTAAAGCCATTTTAAGGGTCAAATGAAAGCCCTGAATCTGTTCAATCAAGTTTTAGGGATGAGAAAGATGCACCTTTATCACAATACAAACACAACAATGACTGATGCAAAATAATATTTAATATCTTAGTTAAAATGGTACATAAAGGACCTATATCTGATCTCATTTGACCGTTCCTTCCTTGAGAAATAACTAACGGAAAACAATATCAGTATTTTGTACAGAGGACAAAATACAATTTTTTTACATTTAACATTTGCCGAGCATTCCTAAACCTTCGTAAATGATTGGAATTGTGCACAAATCAGTGACGTCACATGAGTCGAAAATAATTTCCATACATTTTGCAATGTTATGTGGTTTATAATGTATGTCATGTACTCGTATATGTGCTATCCATCTATCGGCTATTGGAAAACTCATGGAAAATTTACAGCAATCTTTGTATCACTGTTGAAGCGTCATTTAGTAAACAATGTAGCTTGAATTGTAAAATATTCATTCAAGAGTATTTGGTATCTGTAGAAGTACATGTATACCCTTGTTTTAATATAATAATGACAATACACCGTTCCTGAAGCATAATTTGTGCTTTTAAAACAAGCTTGTTTCTATATATACAAAGCACCTGACAGCTGTCATGTCAACAAAAGAAAATTTAAATAATACATCAACAGCAATCAGTATAAAATGTTATGTCAAAATATTTGCAGGCAATAATTAAAATACTGAACCATCAACCATACTTGCTTTCACACATAATTATATATTCATCATATACATCTACCAAATAATGGTTTGCATGACAATACTAATGAATCAGAGATTTCATTTTCCCTAGTTCAAACTTCAAGTTCAACAAATTCAATGTTTTATTGTTGTTTTTTAAATTATAATGTTTGGATTTCCTACAAACAGTCAAACCTGTGAACAAAGACCTCCCTCTGGAAAGACATAGTGTGGCCTTTATTTTGGAGGTCATTTAGTCTTAAAGAAGGTTGATGGTTTGGAAAATAATGGCCTTTATTTACGGGGCAGCCTTTATACAGAGGTGGCTACTAACACAGATTTAATTGTATTATTGTAGCAAGACAGACAAAAATTAATAAATTTTCATGAATTTTTAGCAAAATGCACATGTTCATCTAGAGCTGTCACAAGGTGACAAATGCCTCCACATGCTGCATAGACCTGAGCTGAAGGCATGGGAGTAAGTTGCACACAACACATCATCTAGTGGTGGTTAACATTTGTGGTAAGTTATGACAAGATCCTATCATGAATGAAAAAGTTACAGAGCAGAAAAAATATCAAAATTATGACCTTTGAACTCCTAGTGTGACCTTGACATTGGAGCTACAGGCATGGGAGTTGCGTGCGACACATGATGGTCTTTGATGGTTTTAACAAAATCCTATCTTGAATGACTATGTTACAGAGTAACAGACATACCGATAGCCAAAGTGACACCTATATAGCCCTCCAACATTTTAGTGGCGGTATAACAAAAATTAATCCTGCACAAAATTCTCTAATTGTACAGTAAATACTTACCATCAACTGTTCCTTTCATCACAAACAAGGCATTTATTTTTGGATTATCATAATCTCCCTGGAATGGAAAATACTCTTATTAAATAACAATCAAATTTCATTAATAAACCCTTCAAAATTTAACATGAGTGAACCATCAATTAATGATTAATTAAGGCTTTCTTTATTTATGACAGGCATTATCAAGTCATCAAATAGAATACAATGTATTACACATGTATGTACATGTAGCTTATGTAATTGCTATCAATTAATAATATAAATGCAACATGATAGAGGATGATTAATACACAAATTCATCACAGGTCCCACTCTCTCATTCACTGCAAGTTTCTGTGAGACCTATGGCTAAAATAGGGGGGATGGTGAATTAACCTCTCTCAATAATTTTGGTAGTAATGGTAATTGGAAACTTATCCCCTCAACCTCCCCACCCATTTAATTATACAATTAACTTTTTAGAAAATAGGGTTAAATATCGAGGGCTCAGCACAACACTATCGTAACTTGTTCTTATTTCAATATGAGTTACAACACTGTTGCGCTGAACTCTCGATATATATTCATATCGGAGGGAAATTTAAGTGTTTCCTGCAGATTTTTAAGTGAGGCATGGCGTCTTTGTGCTAAAGGAGCACTTTAAGGGCCCGGTTTGAACCACATGGGACAAATTAATTGGTTTCTCATTTAGATAGTGATGTTACTTATCACTGCATGGTATAATTTGCTATCTAGCATTCTGTGCAAGATGATGTCTGAATTAATTGAAGTGCTAGGTTTATTGAATACTTCTCAATTATTAAGTTAATATGACACAGGCTGACAGACAAAAAGGGCATAACTTGACAAATGGCCCTAGGCTATGTACAACTCATGAGGCCAGCCTGGTGCATTGTTTATGAGGCATGGCACAGTGCCATCCAAAAAAGGCCTGGAGGTTGAACCTCAGAAATCATGAAATGACAATTAAATGTGGGCTCTGACAACATACCTTCACAAACTCCACTGGGACCTTATTACCAGAAACTTCAGAAGTTTCACCGTTTACTTTCAATTTTCCATTGCGTATCTGGAAAGGCACGATTTCATCATGAGCAACACCTCGTCCTACTTTTGCAAAAATATCCAAATCATGACTGATTGTATGAGCTCCATTTAGCATCACATCAAAAACCTAAAACAACAAGTAAAAAATAATGGAGAATTGCACTGCAATATGGAACAGGAACTAGAAATAATTGCATGGCAAATGTAGAAAAATGAAGTAAAATCTTTTTGTTCAGTTTCCAATCAGTAAGTGATCACTCTTTTCTAGTTGGTTTTGATTATTGGGAAATAATTTGAAAGATTGTTTAAGGATTTATGTAGAATATTAATTTCAGGGTTCTCAATAACAGCAGGCCAAATAAGCCGTTTAGAAATGTGTTCCGGCCTGTTAGGAATCTCAAAAGTTTATAAAATATTGCTAGAAAATGCCCAGACCCCCTAGCAGGCCTGTTAGTCAAGCTTTTGGGCCTGTTGGCCACAAACCTATTAAGAACCCTGAATTTTTCATTTTTCTAAAGGTAGAGGTGTTAATTTGGGTATATACTGAACTTGTCAAGTTGTTGATTAACATCTTCTTGGTAAACATTGTCTATTATGTACAAACACACATAAATAAAAGTAACAGCTTGACATACGAGTACAAATTATACCAACATAGTATTCGGAAAGGTGCATTTAAAGTTTTGTTTCTCCCAACTATTTCCCAACTGAAAACTAACAGGTGTAATGGCAGTTAAATGCCAGTGTCATGGTAAAAATCACCTATTCTCAAAAATTTGCTTTGCAAATAATTTAAGGATAAGCTGGCAAGTCAAAGAAAGTTGACAAGTTAAACTTAAATCAACTTTCGTTAATCCTAGGTCCCAATTTTTATAAAAGATAAATTTAGAATTGAACTGTCTGACATTAGTTGTTTATGGCTGAATGGCTTGAAAATGGATGTGGCTTATTCCATCAAAGTTGACTCGTTCAGTTGGTTGAGCATCTGACTTGCAAGCAGGAGGTCGCAGGTTCAAGCCCTGCATTATTTTCCTCCTCCTATTACAGAATTAAGAAAATTATACAAGTTAGGCCTAAATTAGAAATATGTTTGTTTGCCCTTTACCGACCGTGAATTTAAGAAGAGGATCGGTAGGTAGGGAAAATATTTTATTTCTGAATTTGAACTTTACCTGGCATGAAATTACATTTCTATCTAGAAGCATTCTATGTTCATTTTATGAATTCTGCTACCATACAACCATTTATTTTGTACTCAGTGCCTTAACACACATTATTGTTTTCCTTCATTACTTCAAATGATACCTACTTTAAATATTTATTGAAAGCACTGAGTACATGTATATTTTCCCAAGAATAAAAATAAAGTTCTCCCAGATTTTCAATAAAATCTTTTGAGTCGGCGTCATTTTTATTGTAGAATTTGACGTAATTTGAATTTCCGCACATGAATATGCAGATGTTTGTAAGGCTGAGAGGATTGCCCATCCAAATTTGTTCACGAAATCGGCCAACCCAAAAGCTGAATGAGTAGGACTAGACTGAATACTCTCTTACATCCACTATTCATTATAAAATTACCTAAATTAGATGTCAATGTTCATGTCATACTTGAAGAAAACTGAACAAATTACTCAGTACAGTTTGCACATTAAAAAACATAAAAATCGATTAACAAACCTTTTGACTTGCAGAAGTAAACCACACCTCCGAAAACTTTAATACCAAAACATAGTTGCCATCTTTTGATATAGGCGCGTCATAACCAAATGTGTTCATGTGATAACGTTCAGTTTGATAAAGAATTTGATCTTGAGGGACGACACGTTGAATCATCAAAGATTTTCCGTAATCTGAAGCGATGCCGACGGCATGAAAGTCTCCTTGATATTGAATACCGTGAATGTCGGTGTGTGGTTCACCACCACAATTCACCGCCCATACGACTTCACCAACACCCATGCAATTTGAAAACAGTGAAAGAGATACTAAGATTGAAAATAAAGTATTGCATTTCAATGACGAACGCTGCACTAGTTTGTATAAATTCCCAACCATAGTTAAGAAAATCATCGTGTCAAATTTTGTTGACACCGGGAAGCTAAACCAGGAAGTGACGTTTCGGTAGGGTAACGTCAATAATTGGATTTCCTATTGAACGAAAATATTTTTACTATACGGTTTAAAAAGAGTTGTACCCCTTATGTCAGTGCAGGACATCGCGAGAAGAGTTAATTTGTACCAAACAGGCCCTGATACAATACATAATATACGTCACGTGGCGTAGACTACCAACAATAAATTTGATAAGGATCACTTGCGTTATTGCTCGTAGTGATTTCTTCACAATTTTAGAACTAACATTGATTACATGTGATTAAATTTTGGTCATTCAAGCATCAAATGCTGATCGAAGCATTATCCGTATTTGATATATTTGTATTTACTTACTTTTCCAAGCTTGAGTAAGCAATTTAGAGTAGTATAATAAATATATACTATTATACCTCACTTGACTTATTAACTATATAACCTTATGTGACGTCAGAAGGTTATAATCCGTATATAATGTTACCCTGTGACCGTGATTATATTTCGGCCACTTGCCATAACGAAACTGCCCATCACGTGCTGACGTGATATTACCAGTTGTAATGGGCGATTATCAAAATCCACTCATAATTTGACATCCCGTTTAGCAGACGATAATTTGATAGCGAAAATAACTATAGGCCTATGCTTCGAAGACTTATTGTTTTGACTCAACCAGTACGAAAAAAAACGTGTAATTGTTAACATGTTTGTTGCATTCTTGTCTTACCTATTATTATTTTGTTCGGTATAATGAAATAAATATCACACCCCACGTAGGGTGATAGAACGATATGTTCAGCCTTGACAAAGTAATGTACGTATTACTTGTCTCGGGTGAACATTACGTTCTATTACCCTATGTGGGATGTGATATTTACATGTTATTCACAGGATGTCCTTTATTCGGAGATGTCGTAAGGTAAATCGATAGTATTTCTTCTATTTGTGATGTAAATCACAAATTTATTGGGAAGAATCAGTAATAGACACCCATCCTCCGTAAGCAACTGTCTACCTTCTCTTATACAGAGATTTGGTTGATAGCTGGACTCCAACCCATTACCCTCTGTTAGTGAAAGGTTACAGCGGTTTGAATTCAGGGGACTTAACCACTCGACTACGGTGGCGGGTCTCTTAATTGCTGTTAACAAGTCTTACCCTGCATGTATTCTTCGTAAGACATTACTTATGTTGTTTTTCTTGTCAACAACGTTTGACTGGTGAGGGATGCCCCTACCACCAGTGCATATCATGCTGTTTGCACAAACACGTGTCTATTTCAACATGAACACCATGAAAATAAAACCGAATTGGTCTCCAGTGGCGTCAGTGTCAAAACACATTCCTAGCGATTTTACAGTACAAAATGAAAAAACATCGCCGGTTTATAATAAATGAAAAGTTAGGACATTTGCATGTACGAGGGGTGATCATAAAGTCCGTGAACGACCAAGCGTATAAAGAAATATTGTTGCTATGATGATCGATTTCATGAGCTTATGAAAGTCTTTTAGTGGAAATTATTGTTACTGTTTTCCTTTTATATTCATTAGTTTTACATAAAAATCTCAAAAATACTAGTATACAATTAATTAAGGTATTATATATCCATACGACTGTATTTTTACATACCCGCTCAGTGCTACAATAATGTTAATATTGCCGTATTCTCTTTAATGATTTGATAGTCACCCTAGAAACTTTAGTTTGTATTACAACACATTTGGGATATTTTGTAGGAGTTGTTGCCCTTGTTGAAAATTAGAAAAATGTTAATTTCTGAAGATATTGCATGGTGACTTACATTTTACTCTAGATTGATACCACCAATGAAGTCCTTGATATGTTTGTGCAACTTTCTACCTAGATTTTCATTAAAATGTATCTCCTGTTTTCTTTAGTCTTTGAAACATATAGGCTACTCCAAATGACGCCAATGAAAATATATCATTGTTTTTGAAAAATCTCACGGTAAATCTTCTTCTATCATAGAAATCTTTAAAGCTTATGAAGATGCCCCAAATCTGTCCGCTCCATTTTGACGTATTAATTTTGGCCATTAAAATGGTATAAAGCCTTAAGTAATTATATAACGGTAAGAGTAAGATTGTCCACGAACTTATTGATAACCCCTCGTACATCTACATTTCATGCGTGACATAAATTTTACGGTAGACGGTTAGTCGTTTTTATGTCCCATTACAAATACACAACTGTTATGTTTTGCTTGTTTATATCGAGTTTTACACCCCTTTTCAACAGTCAGAGTAACATGAGGCGGACAGTTCACCTAAGCATCGTTCATGGACGAACTATTACTAAACACCCATCCTCCATAAGCAACTGTATACTTTCTCACATAGAGAGACATGGTCGGTAGCGGGGCTTGAACCCACAAACCTCTATCAGTGAGAGGTTACAGCTAGTGAAATGAAGTCAACGACCTTAACCACTAGACCACGGAGGCAGGTCACAACTATTATGTATACAATATAGTAAGTTTTTATATTATTGTAATTTATTTCATGTAAGTATAATTATATACGTAAAACGATACATTTAAGGCGTTCAATTAAACTCATTTTGGGAAAAAGCAACCATTTCGCGTAGATATAGACGGTTCACACAGTTATATAATATTTATAGAATAAAATGATGATCAACTAAATATGTTAAACATTGTAAAAAATAATAGAAATTGTACATAAATGTACAGCAAATCGGTGACTGTAACTGTCTTGAGGATTGGTGGTTGTAAAACCATCGGGTAAAAACTCTATGTGATTAGTGGTTGTAAAACCATCGGGTAAAAACTCTATGTGATTAGTGGTTGTAAAACCATCGGGTAAAAACTCTATGTAACTATCTTGGTGATTGGTGGTTATAAAATCATTGGGTAAAAACTCTATGTAACTATCTTGGTGATTGGTGGTTATAAAATCATCGGGTAAAAACTCTATGTAACTATCTTGGTGATTGGTGGTTATAAAACCATCGGGTAAAAACTCTATGTAACTATCTTGGTGATTAGTGGTTGTAAAATCATTGGGTAAAAACTCTATGTAACTATCTTGGTGATTAGTGGTTGTAAAACCATCGGGTAAAAACTCTATGTAACTATCTTGGTGATTGGTGGTTATAAAATCATCGGGTAAAAACTCTATGTAACTATCTTGGTGATTGGTGGTTATAAAATCATCGGGTAAAAACTCTATGTAACTATCTTGGTGATTGGTGGTTATAAAATCATCGGGTAAAAACTCTATGTAACTATCTTGGTGATTGGTGGTTATAAAATCATTGGGTAAAAACTCTATGTAACTATCTTGGTGATTGGTGGTTATAAAATCATCGGGTAAAAACTCTATGTAACTATCTTGGTGATTGGTGGTTATAAAATCATCGGGTAAAAACTCTATGTAACTATCTTGGTGATTGGTGGTTATAAAATCATTGGGTAAAAACTCTATGTAACTATCTTGGTGATTGGTGGTTATAAAATCATTGGGTAAAAACTCTATGTAACTATCTTGGTGATTGGTGGTTATAAAATCATCGGGTAAAAACTCTATGTAACTATCTTGGTGATTGGTGGTTATAAAATCATCGGGTAAAAACTCTATGTAACTATCTTGGTGATTGGTGGTTATAAAATCATCGGGTAAAAACTCTATGTAACTATCTTGGTGATTGGTGGTTGTAAAATCATTGGGTAAAAACTCTATGTAACTATCTTGGTGATTGGTGGTTGTAAAATCATCGGGTAAAAACTCTATGTAACCCGATCATTTCCGTACTTCCATCTTAATAAGACGTATTCGGTTTGTCCCGATTGGCATTAAAAAAATTTTACCGAGTTAACCATGAAGTCCGCAAGAGTTGCACTGTTGACAGTGTCTCAAGATCATGACGAAATATAAAAAGAATATTGAATATCGGAGTAGGAGAGTGTTGTATCATATAGTCATAGTGAGATGGTTTTAGTATTGGAAATGTAGCGTTTTTACATCAAATGTGAAAAATACCCTTTTTTTCAATGATCAGAATACATTTGTATATTCTCAGTAGAATGCTATTGTACATTAATATTAGCCAATCGGGTATTGATGCTAAGTCACGTGCTCCTACACAGCTAAAGTAGGTCACGTGCTCCTACACAGCTAAAATAGGTCACGTGCACCTACACAGCTAAAATAGGTCACGTGCTCCTACACAGCTAAAACAAGTCACGTGCTCCTACACAGCTAAAATAGGTCACGTGCTCCTACACAGCTAAAATAGGTCACATGCTCCTACACAGCTAAAACAAGTCACGTGCTCCTAGGAACACAGCTAAAATAGGTCACGTGCTCCTACACAGCTAAAATAGGTCACGTGCTCCTACACAGCTAAAATAGGTCACATGCTCCTACACAGCTAAAACAAGTCACGTGCTCCTACACAGCTAAAATAGGTCACGTGCTCCTACACAGCTAAAATAGGTCACATGCTCCTACACAGCTAAAATAGGTCACGTGCTCCTACACAGCTAAAATAGGTCACGTGCTCCTACACAGCTAAAACAAGTCACGTACTCCTACACAGCTAAAACAAGTCACGTGCTCCTACACAGCTAAAACAGGTCACGTGCTCCTACACAGCTAAAACAGGTCACATGCTCCTCCACAGCTAAAACAGGTCACGTGCTCCTACACAGCTAAAACAGGTCACGTGCTCCTACACAGCTAAAACAGGTCACATGCTCCTACACAGCTAAAACAGGTCACATGCTCCTACACAGCTTAAACAGGTCATATGCTCCTCCACAGCTAAAACAGGTCACATGCTCCTCCACAGCTAAAACAGGTCACGTGCTCCTACACAGCTAAAACAGGTCATATGCTCCTCCACAGCTAAAACAGGTCACGTGCTCCTACACAGCTAAAACAGGTCACGTGCTCCTACACAGCTAAAATAGGTCACGTGCTCCTACACAGCTAAAATAGGTCACGTGCTCCTACACAGCTAAAATAGGTCACATGCTCCTACACAGCTAAAACAAGTCACGTGCTCCTACACAGCTAAAATAGGTCACGTGCTCCTACACAGCTAAAATAGGTCACATGCTCCTACACAGCTAAAATAGGTCACGTGCTCCTACACAGCTAAAATAGGTCACGTGCTCCTACACAGCTAAAACAAGTCACGTACTCCTACACAGCTAAAACAAGTCACGTGCTCCTACACAGCTAAAACAGGTCACGTGCTCCTACACAGCTAAAACAGGTCACATGCTCCTCCACAGCTAAAACAGGTCACGTGCTCCTACACAGCTAAAACAGGTCACGTGCTCCTACACAGCTAAAACAGGTCACATGCTCCTACACAGCTAAAACAGGTCACATGCTCCTACACAGCTTAAACAGGTCATATGCTCCTCCACAGCTAAAACAGGTCACATGCTCCTCCACAGCTAAAACAGGTCACGTGCTCCTACACAGCTAAAACAGGTCATATGCTCCTCCACAGCTAAAACAGGTCACGTGCTCCTACACAGCTAAAACAGGTCACATGCTCCTACACAGCTAAAACAGGTCACGTGCTCCTCCACAGCTTAAACAGGTCACATGCTCCTACACAGCCAAAACAGGTCATATGCTCCTCCACAGCTAAAACAAGTCACATGCTCCTCCACAGCTAAAACAGGTCACGTGCTCCTACACAGCTAAAACAGGTCATATGCTCCTCCACAGCTAAAACAGGTCACATGCTCCTACACAGCTAAAACAGGTCCCGTGCTCCTACACAGCTAAAACAGGTCACGTGCTCCTACACAGCTAAAAGAGGTCATATGCTCCTCCACAGCTAAAACAGGTCACATGCTCCTACACAGCTAAAATAGGTCACGTGCTCCTACACAGCTAAAACAAGTCACGTGCTCCTACACAGCTAAAACAAGTCACGTGCTCCTACACAGCTAAAACAGGTCACGTGCTGCTACACAGCTAAAACAGGTCACGTGCTCCTACACAGCTAAAACAGGTCACATGCTCCTCCACAGCTAAAATATGTCACGTGCTCCTACACAGCTAAAACAGGTCACGTGCTCCTACACAGCTAAAACAAGTCACGTGCTCCTACACAGCTAAAATAGGTCACGTGCTCCTACACAGCTAAAATAGGTCACATGCTCCTACACAGCTAAAACAAGTCACGTGCTCCTACACAGCTAAAATAGGTCACGTGCTCCTACACAGCTAAAACAGGTCACGTGCTCCTACACAGCTAAAACAGGTCATATGCTCCTCCACAGCTAAAACAGGTCACATGCTCCTACACAGCTCAAACAGGTCACGTGCTCCTACACAGCTAAAACAGGTCACGTGCTCCTACACAGCTAAAACAGGTCATATGCTCCTCCACAGCTAAAACAGGTCACATGCTCCTACACAGCTAAAATAGGTCACGTGCTCCTACACAGCTAAAACAAGTCACGTGCTCCTACACAGCTAAAACAAGTCACGTGCTCCTACACAGCTAAAACAGGTCACATGCTCCTACACAGCTAAAACAGGTCACGTGCTCCTACACAGCTAAAACAGGTCACATGCTCCTCCACAGCTAAAATATGTCACGTGCTCCTACACAGCTAAAACAGGTCACGTGCTCCTACACAGCTGAAATAGGTCACGTGCTCCTACACAGCTAAAATAGGTCACGTGCTCCTACACAGCTAAAACAAGTCATGTGCTCCTACACAGCTAAAACAAGTCACGTGCTCCTACACAGCTAAAACAGGTCACGTGCTGCTACACAGCTAAAACAGGTCACGTGCTCCTACACAGCTAAAACAGGTCACATGCTCCTGCACAGCTAAAATAGTTCACGTGCTCCTACAGAGCTAAAATAGCTTACGTGCTCCTACACAGCTAAAATAGGTCACATGCTCCTACACAGCTAAAACAAGTCACGTGCTCCTACACAGCTAAAATAGGTCACGTGCTCCTACACAGCTAAAACAGGTCACGTGCTCCTACACAACTAAAACAGGTCACGTGCTCCTACACAGCTAAAACAGGTCACATGCTCCTCCACAGCTAAAATATGTCACGTGCTCCTACACAGCTAAAATAGGTCACGTGCTCCTACACAGCTAAAACAGGTCACGTGCTCCTACACAGCTAAAACAAGTCACGTGCTCCTACACAGCTAAAATAGGTCATATGCTCCTCCACAGCTAAAACAGGTCACATGCTCCTCCACAGCTAAAATATGTCACGTGCTCCTACACAGCTAAAATAGGTCACGTGCTCCTACACAGCTAAAACAGGTCACGTGCTCCTACACAGCTAAAACAAGTCACGTGCTCCTACACAGCTAAAATAGGTCACGTGCTCCTACATAGCTAAAACAGGTCACATGCTCCTACACAGCTAAAATAGGTCACGTGCTCCTACACAGCTAAAACAAGTCACGTGCTCCTACACAGCTAAAACAAGTCACGTGCTCCTACACAGCTAAAATATGTCACGTGCTCCTACACAGCTAAAACAGGTCACATGCTCCTCCACAGCTAAAACAGGTCACATGCTCCTACACAGCTAAAACAGGTCACGTGCTCCTACACAGCTAAAACAGGTCACGTGCTCCTACACAGCTAAAACAGGTCATATGCTCCTCCACAGCTAAAACAGGTCACATGCTCCTACACAGCTAAAATAGGTCACGTGCTCCTACACAGCTAAAATAGGTCACGTGCTCCTACACAGCTAAAATATGTCACGTGCTCCTACACAGCTAAAACAAGTCACGTGCAACTACACAGCTAAAATAGGTCACGTGCTCCTACACAGCTAAAATAGGTCACATGCTCCTACACAGCTAAAACAAGTCACGTGCTCCTCCACAGCTAAAATAGGTCACGTGCTCCTACACAGCTAAAACAGGTCACGTGCTCCTACACAGCTAAAACAGGTCATATGCTCCTCCACAGCTAAAACAGGTCACATGCTCCTACACAGCTAAAATAGGTCACGTGCTCCTACACAGCTAAAATAGGTCACGTGCTCCTACACAGCTAAAATAGGTCACGTGCTCCTACACAGCTAAAACAGGTCACATGCTCCTACACAGCTAAAACAGGTCACGTGCTCCTACACAGCTAAAACAAGTCACGTGCTCCTACACAGCTAAAACAAGTCACGTGCTCCTACACAGCTAAATAAGTCACGTGCTCCTACACAGCTAAAACAGGTCACGTGCTCCTACACAGCTAAAACAAGTCACGTGCTCCTACACAGCTAAATAGGTCACGTGCTCCTACACAGCTAAAACAGGTCACATGCTCCTACACAGCTAAAACAGGTCACGTGCTCCTACACAGCTAAAATAGGTCACATGCTCCTACACAGCTAAAACAAGTCACGTGCTCCTACACAGCCAAAATAGGTCACGTGCTCCTACACAGCTAAAACAGGTCACGTGCTCCTACACAGCTAAAACAGGTCACGTGCTCCTACACAGCTAAAACAGGTCACATGCTCCTCCACAGCTAAAATAGGTCACGTGCTCCTACACAGCTAAAATAGGTCACGTGCTCCTACACAGCTAAAATAGGTCACGTGCTCCTACACAGCTAAAACAGGTCACATGCTGCTACACAGCTAAAACAGGTCACGTGCTCCTACACAGCTAAAACAAGTCACGTGCTCCTACACAGCTAAAACAAGTCACGTGCTCCTACACAGCTAAAATAGGTCACGTACTCCTACACAGCTAAAACAGGTCACATGCTCCTACACAGCTAAAATAGGTCACGTGCTCCTACACAGCTAAAACAAGTCACGTGCTCCTACACAGCTAAAACAAGTCACGTGCTCCTACACAGCTAAAATATGTCACGTGCTCCTACACAGCTAAAACAGGTCACATGCTCCTACACAGCTAAAATAGGTCACGTGCTCCTACACAGCTAAAACAAATCACGTGATCCTACACAGCTGAAACAAGTCACGTGCTTCTACACAGCTAAAATAGGTCACGTGCTCCTACACAGCTAAAACAGGTCACATGCTCCTACACAGCTAAAACAGGTCACGTGCTCCTACACAGCTAAAACAGGTCATATGCTCCTCCACATCTTAAACAGGTCACGTGCTCCTACACAGCTAAAACAGGTCATATGCTCCTCCACAGCTAAAACAGGTCACATGCTCCTACACAGCTAAAACAGGTCACGTGCTCCTACACAGCTAAACAGGTCACGTGCTCCTACACAGCTAAAACAAGTCACGTGCTCCTACACAGCTAAACAGGTCACGTGCTCCTCCACAGCTAAACTACGTACACCATTTCAAGCCTTATATAAATACTACTCATGAACATAGGCACTCGATTTCGTGATTTTTATACGTTTACACACGTTATTTTCAATTTCACCCATCAAACAACGCAAACCTGTCGAAAGAAAAATCTTCATTTTTTCCCTTATTGAGTGTATGAAATACTCCATGGTTGTGAACTCGCCATCTTTTCGATTGACGGTAATCACGAAAATAGGCGTGGGTCCCTGCTTTCCTTGTAAAAGCTGTCAAAACGTTTAAAGTTGGGGAACACTACAACGAAAGCAAGGTTCCCGGAAAGCACGTGCAGATTAGAAGGAAAGCCGGGGCTCACGCTAATTTTCGTCACTACCGTAAATCGAAAAGATGGCGAGTGTATTTTATACACTCAATAAGGGAAAAATGAAGATTTTTCTTTCGACAGGTTTGGGTTGTTTGATGGGTGAAATTGTAAAATAACGTCTGTAAACGTATAAAAATCACGGAATCGAGTGCCTATGTTCATGAAAGCAGCTTATAAAGATACCCGATGTTTTCATTAACATTCCTAACGTATGATCAGTTTATCAATGGATAATGTCAGCGCCTTATGTTTAGTACAGTTAAAAGAATCCTGTTACGGTCACTGCACAAAAATATGAGGTAGCTATAGGTCGAAAAATATTTATTCGATTTTTAAAACTCACCTGTATTAGTTTTGAGCTACAGTTCGTCCTAAAATAGTTTCGTACTTAGATTTTCGCTGTAGGAAACCTTAAAGTCGAAGCCTATGTGCGCATGTAAAGGATCGGCCGGGTAATAGTCTACATGTACACGACGCTTTTTTGGTCACATGATACAAAGGAAAAAAACTATGTAGGCAAAATGAATATACCCTGAATTCATCACACATAGTTATTTTGTCACGCATCACGCACTTTATAGTGTAAGCTTCATCGACTAGCAAAACGCGTTCTTCTTTCAATGTGAGTATGCGGGTATGGTCGGGTAACAGTCAAACAGGTGTTTTCGAAATTCTGAGTAATTGCCAAATGTGCCGGCGACTTTGGGCCTAAACTTTGTAAATAATTTCAACGGAATTCAAATAAGGACATCACCTGAAAATTGTTTTTCGGATATATATTTTTTTTTGGTTAATATAAATAGAACATCATAAAACTTGGATAATGGCGAGCTGTTGGTTATCAAGCATTGTATTGAAAGTGGCGGCCGTGTTTTTGTTCATAGTGTTTGTGTTATACGTGGTGGGATTAGCTACTCCCAATTGGACAACCCTCGAAACTGAACCAACAGCAACTGTATCGGGCTCGCTGGATTCAGGTTTATGGCAAGTTTGTGCGCGCGTGGACAACCTTGACACAACTTGCCAAGATGTTGTCTCTTCTGATAACCCAGGTGCGTTCTTTACATACTTTTATACTTTGAGTTTGTTTCACTTAATCGTATTCATTGCAAGAATATTAATATCATTGTCTCACGTGATTTATTTCGTTATATAATTAAATACGGCGTTAAAACTAAATCACTAACATATCTGGAACCCAGAAGCAGGTGTTGTGGTAATTAAAGACTGCATTTCAAAATTGTACACTTTGAGTTCATATAAACAAAAAATCGAAATAATTATAAAACTTGAAAACCAGTCAATTTACCAGATTTATTTTCCAGACTGGCTCAAGGCAACGCAAGCACTCGTCATCATAGGATTGTTGGCGTTATTTGCATCCATGCTTATAACGTTTGTGTTGCTATGTACCAAACAGAGACGTAGCTTGAAGCTGCTCAACATCTTCATGTTGGTCATGGCAGGTAATTTAACGCTGATCGACATAATTTACTGTATTTTCATTCATTTTCGTTGGGCTCAATTGACGTGGTTTGTACTAAAATGGCTATTTCATGGGCTCAAAGTCCGTGGATTTTGATATTTGAAAAAGCCTTATCTCTGCATTTAAATTCGTGCGGATTTGATTTCACAAGAAAAAAGAGAAGATTCACCAGTATTGGTGATTCTAAAAAATCAAATAAATACAACATTTGGTGGGCATCAAAATTGGTACCAATATGTTCTTATCGCTGATTATATGTACTGGAACTAATACCACTTTGCGTTTAAAAAAGATACATAATGCAGAATCGAGTCTTAACAACAAGTTGAGTGCCTACGTGTAGAACATTCACAAACTCTTAAATATACCTTTAGTAAAACAATGTACATCTAAATCATTATGTAACGTGTATTCAAATTAATGATTAAATGTCAGAGAAATACACAAACGTCCCTTTCTGTTTGGCACCAAACTCAGAGTTTCCTACAGAAATGTCATAATCAAGTACGAAACTATTTGAGAAAGAATCGTACAAATGTACCTCCCACTGAGTAAGATTATGTATGTTCAGAAAAGGAGTTCAGCGAATCATCTACTTTGCTTGTTAAATATCTGTAAACATAACTGTTCCATAACCCTGTCCCCTTTTCCCCTTTTCCCTCTCTGTTTGTTTTGTACATAAAAACGTGCACATGTACATTAATTTATTTCTATATTGTTTCAGGCATTTGCATAATAATTGCTGTGATAATCTATGGTGTCGAGACGGACGAACTGATGGACCTTGCTACTGACTTAAAATTTGGTTACTCGTTCATACTCTGTGTGGTAGCTGCTGTTCTGATTTTCCTCGTATGTCTGCCGTTATTGATTTGGGATATATGTATGACCCGCAGACGCTACCGGGACGATCGTATACGTTATGCCAGTCGTAAACGTGAGATTTACGTTGAACCGGAAGAGAGATATGCAGCCCCAGCACCGATGTACGAAAGTCACCGCACGCGCCGTGAGTACCATGAACCATCCTATGAGCCTGCCCGGTACTCGCGTCAAGAATATGATGCCCCGTACACTATCCGTCCCGAGTATACTTCGTACAGCCGACCAGCATACACCGAATATCGATCAAGCAGCAGGCCGATGTACTACGATTATCGATCAAGTAGACCGGATTATTCTGAGCCTAGGCAGTACTCATACCGTCGATAAACGAAATCTTTAAACCAGGTTTTACAAAAATTAAAGATCACTATTTTTCTAAGAACGAAACTCAACAGAAGTTAAATTATAAATAAATGTTTGAATTATTAACTGTATTTTAAAAGCGTAGTAAAACCGGTTCTATGCTGTACGTCCTAAAATGTTAGATTAATTTTAAGTGTCCTAAAGTATTTGTTAACATTACATACTTATATTAAAAAACGAAGACCGAACTTGAAAGAGCATCTATGTTAAGCCCCCGTTCGTCCGTTCAAATTTTGGTTTCCGAGCGATAACTCAAATATTTCGTTGATTGGTTTGATATTGTACATGAAGGTGTATAATAATAAAGGTCATGTTTTTTATTTCTGTTAAAATCCAAACATTTTCACAGGAGTTATGGCCCCTTTTTGACTTAGCCCTCAGCGGAGGCATTCGTGTCCTCCGTGCACATTTCTAGTTTGTGAATTGGACGGGGATTTTTGAATTATTTAGACTCAATCATCTAAGCTATAATAAAGATATAAAGTGTAACTAGATCGCATGTCATATCAGATCACGAATTCCGGTCGCGGCAGATCATCCAGAAATCATTGAAAATATTATTGAGATTTTTGAGATCTGGGGCAGTTCTCAAGTCTCTTATAGCCTCAGGAATAGATAATCATATAGTAATAGCCTTATTGTATGTAATATTGTAATAAGTGTATTGGTTTCAATTACCGTGTATTATTTTATATGAACGTCAATAAAGAATAATTCAATAAAATCAAACTATATAAAGAGACTATTGTTAATCTTCTTCCATTTTAAAAATATTTAAAGCCAGGAAAAGTGTGAATCGTGATAATGGTACCTTGACGAAACGTTAGGGTAAATAGATTCTATTTTATGCCCCCGTATCGTCAGATCGTGGATAAATTGTTTTTGTCCTGTCTGTCTGTTTGTGCCTGTAAAATCAAAACGCTACCACCTACTATCACCAAACTTGATGTGTTGGTACCTCATGACAACCTCTACGGGATTTGTGTATCTTAAGGTCAGTTGGTCAAAGATCAAGGTCACCCGAATGGGGCATAGTGTTTTTAAAAAACACATCTTGCTTTAATGAAAGTTTTAATTAATTTTTCATACGATGTTATATACATTATTATTATACATGTACATGCATATCATAGATAAATGGAGAAAAAACACCGAATATTATTTTGACATAGAATGACAGTAGATTTATTCATTGAACATAATTACTAGTAATACTTACAAAAACAATATTCATGAAAATCGATATCAATTTAGACAATCACCAAAAAGTGACTAATAATTATGTTTTGAAGGGGCCGCTTTATTAATCTGTATTTTATTGAGAGACACGAGGCAAGTTGCCATTACCGGTTACATTGAGTCAAAAACAAAAAGTTACATTTTTACTTACAGTCAAACCTGTTTGTGGCCGCTAAAACAGGTTTTACTGTATATCACGCAGTGAATGTAATAATCATAAAGTTAGATATCTATCAGGTAACTATTTGCATTACACAACCTAACGCATGAGCAGGTTTGAAGTAAAGAAATACCTTAACATAGGCGTTATAATGATAGAAATAGTTTCGCTCTATTGAACAAAATTGTAGGTGTTTTTCTCATAAATACAAATGAATTTTATGTAGTAGAATAAGAATGATAAATATAGAAAGGGTGCATTTATAAATTGGAACGCAGATCGCAATTTGCGACTCATGAGCAGCAGACTAGAACGCAGTTCAAAAACAAGTCCTTCATGTACATAAACTGACACCTGTTTTGTCTGTATTGCCCCTTTTTTAAGACTCGTTGCCTTCATGAACTGCATACATGTACATATATACATATATATATATAAGCTGCTAAATCACGCATCATATTTTGTCTCAGTCCGAGATCCCTTACATTCCAATGAATGCATGACGGATCTTTCAAGGATTTATGTCTCATATAAGTTTTAATGTGCAATGACGTCGAATATCAAAAACAAATCTTTACATTAAAGTTGCATTGAGGACTCAAATATGATCTATATTTGCTTAATGTGTGTAACGTTTTTGTTGAAATTTTTCTTTGCTTCAGAGAGTCTGACAAATGTGGTTACGAAATTAACATTTATACATACAAAAGCTATACTATTAAGTGCCACAACTAAGGTGTTAAATTGTTTGTTTCTGGTATCCCGACCTACAAAGTTCTTCTGTTCGACCCTCATGTTTTTACTAGTCAACGGGAGCGGCACATTCACTGTCTCGCTGTTTAACCTTTCTGCGTGCCTTCAAGAATACAAAAATGCCCCTACCTGCCTTCCGTATTTTCAAGGATTACGTAGTCAAAAACAAACATTTTGTATGCCTAACCGTCGATCTTTGCTAAGAAAGCGAAAATGTTTTGGCCCACTGCATCAGCAACTGAGCAAGTATAAGTAAGTTTTATTTTGGTATACATGTTAAATAATATCTCTTTTATATAATAGGATTACAGTAAATATTTTCAATTCTACATACCAAGCAACTTACCACCAGTAACATAATAATTAGAATATTGCACCAGAGACGTATAATACAATATACGTCTCTGGTTGCACAAACATGTGACAGATGGTGCTTATCACAAACTATATTAATTTTCAAATACAGGCACACCTGTGTTAGTGGCCACCTCCGAATAAGGCCATATTTTTAGAAACTGTCATCGGTAATTAAAAACAAAATGACCTCCGAAAAAAGGTCACTTGTCAATAAAGCTCACATTTTGTTTTTTCCAAAGGGTGGCCTTTGTTCACAGGTTTGACTATATTAAATTTGAAACTGATAGAATATGTATACGTATGCGAACGTTTGAAGCAAATGACGCGTAAACATGAAAAGGGTTATTTCAAACTGGGACCATACGTGATAAAATCTCTCTGTATATTATATACCCTGTCAATACAGAAGCAATGTCACACGAGTTATGTGGCGTATAATTGCGATGATTGGAGTTATACAGTCATATTCGTGGCTATATGTAATACTTGTTTTATGTCTGAACTTTATAATACATGTCACGATCTATTCAAAAAGTCAGATTTCTATTTCACTAGAACCGTTAAACCTGTGTTATCGGCCATTTCTGAATAAAGGCCACTCTGTGAAAAAGGCCGCTCTTTTAAAAAGAACTTTCATCATTTATAAGAAAAATACCTCAGAATAATAATCACCTGTTAATAAAGACCGCATTTCGTCTTTCACAAGAGTGGCCATTGTTCACAAGTTGATTTTTTATAATTATTTATGTTAATATACGATAATTTGTTCTATTATCCACCAATCGCTCGGTAGCCTAGATAACGTTAAATAAATTTGTTTTACCGACATGAAAATACATGTAGCCTAATAATTCACCATCTTTAGTACAGACACTGGTTTGCTTAGCTCAGCAGGTAGTGTTATGGCCAAATGCTTTGGATTTTTAATTTGTTCGAACTCTGCAAGAGAAAAAACAAATTCACTAGGTATCAGTCACTTGTGGAGGACAAGGTAGGTTCAGGTACAGATGTCGGTATAAATGGTTCAATGCTAAACTGGTAAGGAACAGACATACAATGGGGAAGAGTCTGAAAACCCCGATAAGCCACGGATATGGGCCATTCGGGTTAGATTCCCGGTCGCGATAGGTCATAACTTTCTATGGAAATGACAATGACGATTTTCCTCAAATTGTGGAGAAGTTGCCGATTCTTTGTGGAAGGGTAAGTTAGTATTTGTTCGAAATCGTCCAGGAAAACTTATCATAATTATAGTAGGTGAATTGGCCGCCGCATATAACTAAAAATTGTTGAATCAACGGCGTTAAACACAAATAAACAAACACACTACGAAAAATTAACTGTATTCATGTGTTAACAGTTCTAACGTTCATAGATGATTCGGTTAGATAGTATTGTAGTGATATCATATATTTTAATGAAAATATCAGATCGGTCCACTGAGTAACTATGGATACTCATTAAGATGTTAATATATTATTTTGTCACACTATAAGGCCTAAAAAACGCTTGTTTTTTGGTTACCCGACTTATCCTAATTTTCCCCGCGACCCTTGACATTTGAAAGGCCCGAGGAACAGTACGCCCACTTTCTCACTTTTTCCTTTCCACTCACGTCCAAGAGCCCCGTAAAAGCCCCGGTCTACCAACGCTATTTTTAATGAGTATGTGACCAGAAACTAACTTCTTCCGCCTAATTATGGGCGTCTATATCCGAAGTTTAATGTATACCTATTCTGTGTTCACGGCGAACGATTTCAAAGTAATATTACGATTCAACACACCTATTTATCCATAAAAAATGGGGTGTTTATCTTTTATGTTAAAACATTTAGACATAGTCGGGCGATCAATTAAATAAAATACATTCATATCATAAGAAAACGTTCGCATGATTTGTTAGGCCATTCTGTTTTTTTTTATTATATTAAGCGTCAACCTCATCTTGCAAAATCTACTAAGCTACCTTGTATTAAAAAAAAACACACTCATTTTGAGAAAAACAAATAATTTTTCTTGACTTAAATATCAGAAACAACAGTCAACTGACTTGTTTAAAATCTAACAATTCTGTTTCTTTCGAGTCACTGTATCCGAAATAAGATTGCATGAAGTTCAAGATTAATATCGTTATAGACTTGATGAAATTATGGCTAACAGTTTTTCACTTTTTTATCTTATTCAAAATTGTTATTTTTGGAATGTGATTTTAACACGTTCCTATATACATGTATAATCATCAAGTCGAGAACTGTCCTTGGACCCCGTTACAGCTTCAATGGTTAAATAAAGCCGCACAAGAAAATAGGACTCAACTAAATATTGTTAATATACAGACGTACCTGGTATTTCCTTCAATTAAGTGTGTTGTGTCTAAATATATTTCTTTTTGACTGACGGAGCTCGAAATTTAGGCGCACACGGACGCTCAACAAAATTATAAAAGAGATGGCCTTTTATGTGTATATTACATTGCAATTATTACAGGAATTGTAACTCCCCTCACGGTTCAATGAAGTAAGTCATGTGACTACGTAGTCATCAGAAAACCGGTTACAGTTTAAGTAACTGAGGATCCCACATCTACAATATTTACCTCCCTTGGCGGCCATCTTGCTTGGCAAATTTAACAAGCACTAATCGAAGATATTTATATTTTTGTTTTGATAATTCTAAATATAGAATATTTATATGTGACAACTACAATTTCTTAAACCTGATGTGATAATGGCCTTAACAACTTCATGATTAAGTTATCCTTTATACATTAAGTTGTTTAATATCCAATTTTCGTATTTTTTCTATTAAGCGCATAAGAAATTCGCCAAGGGAGGTAAATATTGTAGATGTGGGAACTATGTATACGCCTCGTACATAAGGTTAGGGTAATGCGGTTTCCGGCCACTATACTTTGTCAACACTATATAGGTACTCGTTATCAAGAACCATTCTCAGAAATGCAGACTTTCAAACATGTTTATCGTTCGTACTTGATAAAAAGAACATTGAAAGGGAAACAGGTTGGTTGTTTTCACCGTTGGATTTCAAGAGTCAGCAATGATTGAAAGCAAAGGGGTTTGTCACGAAAAAAAATCAAAAGATTTTTTTCTCCATGTAACCCATATATATATATAGAAGAGAATCGATAATTCGATTTTTCCAACGCATGTTATAAACTTCCATGTTATTGCAATGCAGTACAAAATATCTATCTCATATATACTGCAACGTGTGTGCAACTCAACACGCTAACTGAAAATGTATACTTTTACTACCTTTAAAGATATCCTAATGTCGCTATTGAAGATTTTTCACTCGAAAAATGGTCAAAATTTACAAAAAGACACACTGTCGTAAAATCGCAGCGTGTATACAGGTATACATGTACAGAGTGGAAATGTTAAATTACTGACACAACTTCTTAGAATGAGCCTTAATTCATAATAAAACACTATAAAATACTAACTGCCAATGATTTCGTGGCCCGTGAACAACAACAACAAAATGGTGGCCCGTCTTTTATGTCCGAGGCACTTTTATTTAGACAAACGACGAGGAGGTCCAATTGTTAGCGTTTTGGCATGCCTAGAACGACCCAACGTTATCCGCGAACTCCTCACACCGGTTACGTCACGCTTTGTTAATGTACTGATCAAGGGAGGTAACCGCTGCGGGGAGTTTGCGTAATCCGTTAAAAGAACGGAATCGTCCGATGAGCTCCGAATGTGTTTGTTAGTTGTGGATAAAATCCGAACTGCCGTTTATATATGTGTCCGTCTGTCCTTCTGTACTTATCTATTTATCAAGCCTTGGTGTAATGTCAACCGAGTTTTTCACGTGTTATAGGTATGTAGATATGTAAATGTTATAATGTTCGAAGGGTAAATGCATGAGTGTATCTCCTCATTACTCGCCACGCATTGAAATCTGAAGCAAATTAAATATTATGGGCGCGGTTCATTTAACTTTGAAAAGAAACGCCTTAAAATATTTCATAAAAGAAAATCACCTTGTATAACAAAATGCAACAAATGACTTAAGCAGTATTTCGATGTCGGATGTGTTTCATTCTGATTTAATAATAAATGATATAAGAGAGTCCATTGAGTTTTGTTTATATTTCGTCTCGATACAATATGGATCTGTGCGGAAAATCATCAACGGTATTAAAGATAGCTGTTGTTTGTTTGTTCGTGACCTATGTTCTGTTGCTAGTTGGATTCACCACAACAAATTGGTCCATCGTGACGCGGAAACTTCCTATCGCCGTGGGACAAGCTGAATACTCGAATGAAGTGGGACTCTGGCAAGAATGCGTATGTGTCAAGGTTGTGCTGAATGCATGCACGTGCGGCATGAGACTGAATACCCCAGGTATTCTTTTTTTTATAATGGCACACGATATAGCATAATTATAGTATAACGGTTGTGAGATCTTTGCTCTTATGAGCTCTCTAGCATCGGAGGTAATAACAAGTATTATTATACATTTCGAGGGCTCAGCGCAACACTGTTGTAACTTGTTCTTATTTCAATATGAGTTACGACACTGTTGCGCTCAACCCTCGATTTTACTGGGACTCAGTGGAGACATCATCTCCAACAAAAACTTCTTCATTCTTATTCATAAAGATGTAGATTGGACAACTTGGACCGAAATGTTATCTCATGGTTAACTGTAGTTTCACTTATTTTCTTGAGTACCACATTTCTTTGAATTGCCTGAATCAGTAATTTCATGGGATCGTAACTTTACGGTAACATAGTCATTTGCGTTTAGTAGACACAAATCACTATAAAAAAGTGTACTATGTTTGTGGCAACCAAATACTTAAAGATCTAGCATATTGTTCATACGTTATATTTTATCAAAATTTATAAAACTTCAAATAAATATCCATCTGAATAATGTGTTCTATTCTGTTCTGCTATTAGTATTTCTTGTTCAGCTCAGCTTTTCTCTTTTTTGCTCTGTTCTGTTCCAATTTGTTCTAAAAGTATCCTAGTACATGTTTGGTTTCCCGATCATTTAGAATTGATATCGATCAATATTATACAAAAGTCAAACGAATGAATACTATTATACAATGTATAAATTTACATGTTTAACATAGATTTTGTTATACATGCTGTAAAGCTGTTTCAGGTTTTGATATTCTGAACACTTAATTGAACCCGTGTTATGTCTGTTTAGATTTTACATAAGATTCACACTATCCAATGAATTCGGAAACGTACTTGAATACCAATGAATAAAATTTGCATGATTTAGCGTCGGATTATCAATTTATTCAGTCTTAATATTCGGTCAACACACGAAGACATTCGATCGTAACATCTCGGGAATTTCCGTGAATATTCCGACAAATGCTCATGCAGGTTAATGCTTTCAGACTTTAAGTACTAAACAGCCATCAGCGGCCGTGGTCCAGTGATTCATGCGCTAGATTAAACTTTAAACACGGCGATCTAGGTTTGACTCCCGGTCGTGACAGGTCATACATATCTTCTATGAAAATTTGAAAACAATCTCGATTTCCCTCCACATGTGGAGAAGCAATCGGAACTCCTCGGCGTTTATCTAACGAAAGTGCGTATTTCTCAGTTACGGAAATGCCCGAGTAATTACGATTGGTGGAGAAGTTGCCGGTTTCTAGTGGTAACCATAGCCCGGGTAAAACTTGTTGGGTGATTCGGCCGCCGTATGTAACTGAAAAATTGTTAAAAAAGGCGTTTTAAAACGTTGACACCCAAATAAATAAATAAACTTCACATGTAGTCATGCAAAGTTATCATCATTTGTGCGCGCTATTATTAATGAGTTTATTATGCAAACTTGAAACTCGTGATTGAATTCGAACAACTGAATATCAAGTAAATAGATCGTTTAGACTTTCAGGCTTTGCTTGATATTTTATTGTGCGTGGGCATTTGTACAATATCTGAACATACAGGTGCAGGTGAATAGAATCTTAAACAAATTATTCAGTCAAGCGCCGTCGCGCTTTTACCAACCATCGTGTTTCTCAATGTCGCAAAAAATATCTATTCAAATTTTATTTTACATTAATTTTGTCAGTATATTTAAATTATGTAAATCGCAAGTAAATAAGATCATAAAACTTAATACTACTCTTATTAAAGACGTTGCAATAGTTCTTAGAGTTGTCATTCTGTTGACAGTTTTTGATATGTAGTCCTAGTTGAAATACATAATTTACGGCAATAGATCAGCAGCTGTTGGAACCGAAGAATTCAGTTTCATAAAACGGAGTATACCAATCAGCATTAGAAGCTAAAATAACTATAAGGATTTTAACGTAAAGCCAAACATAAGTTAATTGCTACCTCCGAATAAAGGTCACCCTTAAAATAAAGGCTATTATGTTACGTCTTTCGTTATTTGGAACAAAATGACCTCCGAATACGGATCACCTGTCAATAAAGGTCACATTAAGTATTTCACGAGGGCGGCCTTTGTTCGCAGTTTTGGCTGTATATACACTTACTTGAATACTAGTATACCCGTGATGAATTTTGATCAGGATAAAGTCTATTTTTAAATTCTACCTCACTTCATATTGCCCGCTGTAAGGAGATTGCAACAACGGACGAAATACTACTTACTATCATGAAGAACAGAACAGAACATAATTTTATATATATACATGTACATTATTTAAAAAAACGACCGATTTTTAGAGAGTTCCGGTTTTCAGGGAGTCCGGTTTTCATGGGTTTTATTCTATAAATATATTCGTACATTAAACTGGTTCCCGTTCCATGTTTAAGTGCACCAAAGGGTGGCTTTGTACACATAAATCAACGGGAACCAGTTTACTCGTACATGTACTTAATATCTAACAGTTTATTTATCTTAATTTTAGATTGGTTTAAAGCCGTACAAGCACTGATGAGCCTGGCTGTTATAGGATTATCAATATCCCTGGTGTTATCTTGTCTCTTGCTGTGTGTCACACAAAACAGGAAGATTAAGATCTTCAATGTCGTCCTAATTGTCATTTCCGGTAAGGACCGTTCATTTGTACTTTACACTGTCTATAAACTACTCGGACATTCCCGTAACGGAAAAAATACGCTTTGTACATCAATCGGAACATCTCGGCGTTTGTCTACAGAACTTGAGGGCGTATTTCTCAGTTACGGAAATACCCGAGTAGTTACGATTGCACGTACATGAGTGTAGGGTTACAAATTTTGGCTACGCGGTTTCCGGTCACTATAGTATACTTTTTCAACACTAGGTACTCGTTTTCAAAAAATCATTCTAAGAATTACAGACTTTCAAATGTGTTTATCGTTCGCGGTTGATAAAGTTCCAACTGAAAGAGAAACAGCTATAGGTGATGGAAAGGTAGTTCGTGAATAACAACAATATGGCGGCCTGCCATACATGTGTATGTGTATAAGTCCTTGCTATAATGCACCAGGAACTGTTAAAAACAAACGCCGGGGCGTTCCGATTGGACAATGCGTTTTCTAGGGACAAACGCCGAGGCGTTCCGATTGATACATTTTATTAACTATGGTTCAACAACTCATAAAATCTAACTTAATTATAAGAGATGGATTTTTAGGTAACACCCAGTAATTATATACAATGTATATTGAAGGCATTCAACAGAGCGATGATTATTTGATTTACCAACGCTTCAGTGATGATCCAACATGGGCGAGCACTTAATTAAAATGTTCATGAGTGTGTGGGCGTTAAACAGCCGTAGTATAAGCAGCAACAAAGCAGTTCGATTCAATATCATCACTGATTTTAAGACATTTAATTATAGTAAGGCGTAAACATGTTTGTTTCTAGTTGCCCGATCTTCCATAGTTTTTCCCCACGGTCCTAGCCTTTTTACGGAAAATCATCTTTCTCACTGTTTTACCTTAAATAAGTTTCCACTTTCCACATTGCGGGAATTTTCGTATCGCGATATATTGCGATACGCTACACTGTATTGCAATACGTATTGCGATATTTTGGGAGTTTAAAACTCTCGATTTATTAATAAAGTATTCAAGCTTGGATTTTAATGAAAAAAAATTATTAATCATTTGCATGATGGTATCTTTATTTGAGCTATATATCACAAAGAAACTAATGACTAATAACAGTGACTAGAATGAAACTTCATGCTGTATAGTATACAACAATTGTACATAATTATAAAACTCTCCTTGAGCAAGGCATCACATACAGCCTTAATACAGCTACACAAATTAAATACATAGCTACAGCTGATACAATACTAGCTGAAGTAGTCAATATCAATTTACTTTAAACATATCGCGGTACGGAGTGGAACCGTACCGGTACGTATTGCATTGGGACGTCACGATGATTGCAATATACCGGTATATCGCAGATCACTACTTTCAAGAGAAAAAACAGACTGGCCTGCATTCCCTATTTTTAATGAGCATGTTAGAAAGGACCAGTTTTAGGGCCAAATTAAGATTTTTGACAACTCATATTGACTGTTTAACTGTTGGGGAATTTTATAGTTACAAATATATGATTATTGTGTTCAATGTGCGTTTACATAATTACAAACCGTCTTCATACGACTGTGTTTTTTACTGTCAACGATTTCGTTGTGTGGATATGATAGTATTTCTTGTTTTTTTTGTAGGCATCTTCATCGTGGTAGCAGTGATATTGTACGGTACACAAGATGACGACTTCAATTTCATTTTGCCGGACATGTTCCAAGCTTACACGACCGTGGATACAGATCATGATTATGGCTATTCTTATATCATATGTTATGTCGCCGACGCCATTATCTTTCTAGTGTGTATATCTTTGTTTGTATGGGACATTAGGGTACGATCTACGGACAGGGAAGTACATGTTCATCACTATCACCGAGATCCGTACGGTCCCGCCTACGAGCATCGGGAAAGATCACATGTCATGAATGCCCCGCCTTACGCCCCGCCTTACAGGCCACCCTCATACGATGCGCATCATTACTCTTCGTATTCACAGCCTCGTTCCAAAATTAGTTACATTCAGCCGCATGTTCAGAATACAAGTCAATATGGGAGAGACTACAAGTTGGACCGGTCCTATAAACCAAGAGATCATCGGTCCCTAGATTACATGTCTGAGAGGGTGTCTTATCGTTAATACCGTATCGCACTTCGATGTAGCACTTTAGTTTCCTAACGACATCGCGATCTTATGTTGTTTCATGTTATCGATACCGTATCAACTTTGATACAGTAAAACAATTTTTTACAACATCAACATTTCGATACCGCATCCCGATTTTGATTCTGTGTGGCGATTTCAATATAGCATCGCGATTTTGATACTACGTTATGATTTTGGTACTGCATCGCCATTTCGATATTACATCACGATTTAAATACTACACCGCAATTTGATACTGCATCGCGAGTTTTGGCACAATAGTTCCAATTTACTTTTAAAACAGCTTTTGTTACATGCATACATGTTAAAATTTCACTTCATGTGTTACTTTGATTCTCTGATTGATTGATTGATTGATTGATTGACTGAGCAATAAAATGATGCCGTCTGAGCCATGTATTGAGTATTCGGACAATATTCACAATGGAGCATTTTTCCCAAATACAAGGAGACAATAAAGTTTTTTAAAAATCACGCCCACTATTTTTAAGTATGAATCTCTAGTAGTCTTAATATATTCAACTTGTTAATAAAGTGTTCGGTTTCGAAAAGCACGGGGCATTATCACACAATCAGTGGTCTTATTGTGTTCACCCCATAGAAAGGGATTCATGAAAATATGATTTTTTTCTTTAACTATTCTTGCATTCTTCATGAACAATTCATGAAATATGAATAACTATTTGACAGGAGAACTACGTTACCTAGAACATCTCTTCATGATGCCATTACGTATATCATAATTATACTAGTACAATATGTTCGCTTAAAATGTTATAAATCTGCACTTTTTATTATGTATGATATTTGCATTGCTTTTAGATCATGTTTTGTAACAAATGTTTCCTCAGATCTCATCATTTTATAATGTATGTTCTATGCATCGTGATTTTATAAATAACATTTCAATAAAAGCTTCCTGCTGTTTCGCTCTGGTTTGGATTTTATGCTGCAAAAAAAACGTGCCATCATTTTCAATGGATACTGACAAGACACGGTAACAGATGTGTAATTATATAAATAGACGTAAAAACATGTTTACATCATGTCAAACAAACGTCCTGTAAAGCAAACAACAAAATGTAAAAAATGAACTTATTAGCAAACAAACGAACTAGTTCGCAGACTATATAGTGAAACAAAACGAGCAATATGATGTCAAACAAACGGACTAGTTCGCAGACTATATAATGTCAAACTACGAACTGGGTACGCAAGCCATATAATGTCAAACAAAGGTACTGAGTCTTGTATCGACGCAAAAAAAGACATGTTACATAATTGGGTAAATGAAGTTATATTATAAATGTATTTAGTATGTTATTAACTTACATTTTATTGATCACCACAAATGTTACTTCCATTCTGTTTTTCTGTTCACGATACAAAATGGTAATGTTCAACGACTTGGTTTAATTCTAAACTGTTTGATAACGGACCAGTAAGACTATGATGTAAAAGGTTTGTCGACAATATGATATCAATCAATTATTGTATGTTTAACAATTTATACTCTGGACATTTGTTGATTTGAAAGGCCTTGTAACGTCATATGATGCATGTAATTAGTAGCCCGTATGTTCAGAATACACCTACTTGTAACGTCCTTATAAAATGTAAATGACGCGAGATTGTATCAGCTTGCATACTTCAATTTATGGGCATTTTGCTGCGTTTCATTATTATTATAGTGAAGCGGTATAAAATAAAACACAATACTTTAGAGTAACATGTTGTTAATAGCTCAAAACATATGCTTTAGCGTCTCCATATTCAGTCGTACCGTTTTCAGCTGGATTGGAGAATTATCAAAATGGCGGTAACAATATAAAGAATTTAGCTTCCTTAAAACTGATCAGCTTATTATGAAGAGATATTACCATTTGAGCTTAATAATATATTAAAAGTTAAATGACACAATTTCCAAGATAGATTTTCTTACCGGCTACATGTAATAAGGACGGCCGTTGTCAAGTACGTGGCACGTGCACTGGACATGCAACCGGCGATCCGGGTTCGAATCCCCGTCGTAACTGGTCAAACCCTTCTATGAAAATTTGACAAACTATGAAAATATATGATTCCTCCGTATGTGACTGAGAAGTTGACAACTCCTTGTGGTAGAGTAAGCAAGTAACGGCAATAATACAGTCCGAGAAAACTGGCTAAGCGAATATAGCCGCCGTGTATAACTGGTTGAAAAGCGGTGTTGTCTAAAAAACTGAAACTAAAGAATGCTGTTGAAAGTAACAAAGATATTTGTGATGGGAGATCACTGCGTAGGAATTCACTTTGTTTACGTGTCAAATAAGTCCCCACATGCATTGACTACCTTTGATGCACGGTCACATTGGGCGGGGATTCAGATATAAACCAGTGGCGTCCTGCATCTTTTTGGAATTATTTTCTTTATTATCTAACACCTTAAAACAATTCTCATGTGAATACGTCAAAATATAAATGAAAACATAAATTTTGGCTAAAATCTTGACAACAATATGCGAAGGGAGATCACTGAGTAGGAGACAGACTTCTGTACAAAGCCTTTGATGCACTGCAGCATGGAACGGGAACCAGTTCAAGTTAAATGAGACTTAAGCAGGTCCTCGGTGCCATTCAGGAATGCACTGTAACAGTTTAAGACCAGAAATCAGAAGCTGTTTGAGACTGCGCAAAAGACTGATTCTCACCTAACCTTGTGCTACGCATTTTTTTATATTTATACCCCCACTAAAATAGTGGGGCTATATAGGAGTCACTTTGTCCGTCTGTCTGTACGTCCCGAATCGTGACCGCCCTCACGGTAACTTTGTCATTCATGGTAGGATTTTATTATAACTTACCACAAATGTTAACCTTCATTAGACGATGTGTCGCACGCAACTCCCATGACTGTAGCTCCATTGTCATGGTTACACTTGGAGTTCAAAGGTCATAATTTTGGTATTTTGCCGTGTCCGATCTGTAACGTGGTCATTCATTGTAGGAATTTGTTATAACTTGCAACAAATGTTAACCATCATTAGACGATGTGTCGCGCAACCCACACACCTGTAGCTCCAATGTTAAGGTCACACTTGGAGTTCAAGGGTTCTAATTTAGTAATTTTGGACTTTTTCTGTGTCCGTTCTGTAACTTAGTCACTCATTGTAGCATGTGGTATAACTTACCACAAATGTTAACCACCACTAGATGAAGGGTCGCGCGCAACTCCATGACTGTAGCTCTTAGGTACTTGCAGCATGTGGAGGTATTTGTCACCAGCTCGTGACAACTCTAGTTAAAGTTGAGTAAATAAATCAAGAAAATGGAAGTGTATAAAAGTCTTTCAGCAGACACAGGCGCCAACCATGTATTGTCCAATATTTTTTTTGTTTAAAATATTTAAAAATCTATTTTTGAACTTAGTCCATTTTGGTGTGGCCGCATTTTTTCCGAACATCCGAAATCGATCAAATTCTAGCGTTTCTTGTTCGAATACTCGGTTACGGATTGGTCTAGAGCCTTAGTTTTGGTCTTATGTGCAAAAATATATAAGTGAGACCGCTGAAAACATTAACTGAAGAATTGGTACGTATTGCTTTTTAACTTTACGTTTTGTGTAGGTGTTGCGCATTCACCAGAACGAAGAGTTATACGCCTTCTTATATAGTATATATTCCAGTTGAGTGGGGCCGAATTTTGGGACAATTTTTTCGATTAAAGTAATTATGGGTTAAGTTATGGTGTTTTATGTAGAATTTATTACAATTTTACCATCACAGTTCCTTCACGTCTGCCTATAGATATAATCCCTTTGTTACAAACTGTACATGAGTGTTTGGGTTTCCTCCCTTTAGTTACATTCGTGTGAGAATTAGGGGTATTCTACGTACCTGGACCAGGGTTACTTTGGATATCACCGCATCGTAGTAAGCACAATATAACTATATATTTAAAAGAAGACTTTGAGTAGTTTATATCGAAACGGTAATTTTTTTTTACTTTTCTGATGCAAGGCTTGTTCCCCAATTTCTGCCTGAAACGAACGTGATAGGTACGAAAGGTTTTCATACAGTCAAGCAAAGGTCCGCTAAAATAACTAGGCTTGTATTCACAAAAGTTTTTGATTGATCTATTTGTCTTCTTTTAAAATATATGTATTATACTGGTTATAATCGACCATAATATTCGATAAAACAATTAAATTCACTAAGATGTAAATCTTGTATTAGCCAAACATCTTGACCGGAAGTTGTACTACCGACTTTTATCTTGAAGAAATGTTATGTCCATATCACTTATTTAGAAGATTTTATTTACCAAAAAGTAGATGGTAATGATATATTCATCTGTATAATTATTTAACATTTTTTTCTAAGAATTATGAACAGTGATGGATATTCTTAGCTTACTCATTTTACTTGATTTTAGTGCTATTAATGATTATATTTTATACGGACATTGATGACGATGGATTCTATCTATCTCTTTTGGTGAAATAATTAATTAATAAACATTTAGTTAAACTAGTGTATGGCGTTGTTCTTAGTAATTATAATTTAACTAGAACCCGTTCCCCGCAACGAAATTATGCTTAATGTGAAAAGCTTATCTCGACCAACAAAACAGTCACATCCGACGGTAATGAACAGTTATAGCTACCATCGTCAAGCGGTTATATCTGGTTTGGACAATCCGCGGTGCCATTTTAAAAATGGAAAATAATGTCAAATTATCATTTATGAAGAAAAGGAACAATACCAAATCCAACAAGTTCAACGCCGAAACATTTAACAGAACGTTTTTTTCTGGTGATACCTTACAACTAACATCAGATAATGAATAGATTAATCCGCCGGGTTATGACGAACCAGCCAACCAAAGAATCCCTTTTACTAAAAATAAACAATTAGCCAGTGAAGATTCTTCGCTTGTCGAGGACCTGCCATCGGGGATATCCAGTGTCAAAGGACGAATATGGGTATGACAGAAGACAAGACCAGAAGTAAACATTGGGACCCGTATTAGACGAAATAAGCAGCATCAAGGAGCCAGAGTCATATACATTCATTTATCCGAATTTGGACAAATTCAACCTAGGGCAACTAGAACAATTACCGAGTGATAAAAACAATTTTTGCAAAGGCAACGACATGCCTTTGTTTCATCCAAAAGAAGAGCCATCAGCGCCAATTCAAGACTCGTTCAACAGAAGAAAAATTGGACTAGAACCGTCCATTAAAATCGGTACTATGAATTCTCGTATTTATATTAAACATTCACCTTTTCCTGGCAAAGATTTTGAAAGTTTTTCATAATTTTTATCCAAATTTCAAAAATTAAACCATATAAGAGACCAAAAAGCTGATGTTATGAGGTTTTACTTAAGTGGCACAGCCGCAGTTTATTTATTTATTGTAACCACATGGAAAGAGTCACGTATCTATAAATAAATATATGTCGGTAAAAACATGCGTAGAATTACCATGTATCCGCTGTTAGCCAATGAAATAGCGCGACTGTGTTGATGTTTTGCATACATGTATATCATGTTCCCGTAAAATAGTTCTACTTTCGGTTTTCGTTAGATAGGTCAGTAATTTCTCAACATGTATGCATGAATCTGCAATAAACTACCATCGATGTATGTGTGTTGTGCTTTTTTAACATTATCTTTATATTACAGGGCGAATTCCTGTCTAATCGTATTGAATTATTTTTTACATAAAATGGCGACGTTAACTCACGAGTTCATGTCGGGTAACCAGCGGAGGTCGAAAGTTTAAACTGTTGCTTACGAATAATAAAAATCGAGTCGCTAAATATGAAAGTAAAATACTGGTTGTGGGCCTAAAATGATAGTCAAACAGTTCTTTTTATGCAAGATTACTAAGAATAATTATAACATTCATTTATAATGTCTGGACTTCATGCAAAATCGGGTTAACTATAGGTCTTATATTTTATATATTATCGTGTCAGGGTCTTTTTTATTTCAGTGACCCTGATTGTGTTCAATGCGGTGATCTACTGTTGTGTTAAAAATCAGCAAACAAGCATTGCTGTTGATATTTACGATTATTTATGTGCTGTTAACTTGTTTGTGTATTACAAAGAGTTCTTAATGCAATTTCATTAATTAATTATCTTTCTTTAATGTGCTGTTAATCTTTCAAATGATTCATTTCTTTTCAAATATGCTAAGAGACTAGTGAAGCGTATGTCCTTCTTCAATGTCAAACACATATATGCCCTACATCATATATAAATGTTAACTAGGTCCGTTAGTGAAAGTATATGTTAAAAATATAAGCATGGGTATGAACGATATGGGTGCATATTTCCCTTTTTTGCTAAGTATGGAAACTTATGTTCCGACAGTACTTTCAGTACTTTGATTAGAGTGGGTTTTAGTGTTGTTAGACCTGTTATGTTTTTCACGGAAAATGTTGTTCGCACACCAAAACTACACCGTTCAGAAAGACGCAAAACTTTGACGAAAACATTCTCCCACTATTTTCTTATATAAAATAAGTAAGGGACTTGTTTATAATAAGATTTGTAAGATGTCATTCTGTAACTTCGCATTTCATACTAAATGTTTTTGACACCGCTATGGTTGCACTCCATTAAATGTTCCAGCTAGAGACTCATTGTTACCAGCATAGAGTATAGACGTGCTTGAAAGATATATTGTATATTGAGTATGTAACACTGTCAAATGTTGAATGGTTTATTCTGTCATACTTACTTTTGCTTATATATTTGATATGGATAGGGCTGGTGTATTTGATGTATCAATACTCAACGGGGTTTTCATGCTGATAAACTTTATAGACTGAAATTCCTCGTTTTCTGACTGTCTGATGCATGTGGCGGTACATGCAATACACATGTCTTGAAATAAAGTTTTAATGAAATATATGGTTACATGTTTGCTCATATACCGAAAAACGTATTAAATCAAATAACAAGTTTAAAATGAACAATAAGTGCTCCCTCCATTTTTTCCCGTTCATTACCGGTGGCCACGATTTTAACGGGAACCAGCCAATCGATTTTAACGGGGAACAGATAATATTCCATGTGCCAATAAAATTGCTTTCCATAAGAGACGAGAACGATCATCGGTCGCCAACAATACATGCTTGATCTAATTTTAAGAAGATCATTTTCAGCTCACATGTCACAAAGTGACAGGGTGATCTTTTGTGATCAGTCTTCGTCCGGCGTCGTCAAACTTTATATTGTAAACACACTAGGGGACACATTTTTAGATCAATTTTCGCAAAACGGGATCAGATTGTAATATCGACAAAATCTTGGAAGAGTTCGATATTGGGTCATTTGATGTTTTGATTGGATCTTCATGAAACTTTGTCATAATATTTACTTCAGTGATATGTAGATCAAGTTTGATATTGGGTCATTTCCGGTATGAAACTAGGTCACTAGGGCAAATTGCTGTAAAACCTTGTAAACACTCAGTGGATCATCATGAAACTTTGTCAGAATGTTTGTCTTTAAAATATCTTGGACGAGTTCGAACATAGGTCATATTGGTTAAAAAACTAGGTCGCTAGGTCAAATCTTATGAAAAAAAACATGTTACCACTGCAGATTTCACAGTTATAATGGATCTTCACCAAACTTTGTAAAATTGTTTGATTTAATGATAAAACCGTCAAGTACAAATATAGGTCATCTGGGGTCAATAACTAGGTCAGCAGGTCAAATCTTAGGAAAACTTTGTTAACACTGTAGATGTCACAGTTTTTATTTGATCTTCACCAAATTTGTCAGAATGTTTGCCTCAATGATATGTGGGTCAAGGTTAAATATGGGTCAGCCGGGGTTAAAGACTAGGTCACCAGGTCAAATCTTAGGTAAAAAACTTGTAAAGGCTCTAAATGTCATGGTTTTAATTGTATCTTTGCCAAACCTTGTCAGATTGTTTGTCTTAATGATATTAAGGTCAAAAACTAGGTCATGAGGTCAAACCTTAGGAAAACCATATTTTATTAACACTGTAGATGTCAAATTTGGATTGTATCTTCACCAAACCTTGCCTGAATGTTTGTCTTTATGATATGTAAGACAAATTCGAACATGGGTCATCTGGGGTCAAAAACTAGGTCACGAGGTCAAATCTTAGGAAAACCTTGTCTATGCTGTAGTTTTCATGGTTTTGATTTGATCTTCACCAAACCTTGTCAGAATGTTGGTCTTATTTATATGTAGGACAAGTTCTAACATGGGTAATCTGGCGCCAAAGCTAGGTCACCGGTTCAAAACAATGTTTTAATGAGTGAACAGTGATTGTCATGTGAGCGATATAGGGCCATCTTGGCCCTCTTGTTTGATTAGAATTCGAAATTTGCTCAACCATTTGTCGCATTTCTAAAATAAAAACTTATTATCTTTTGGGTAAAGATTTGTGTAATAGAAAGTATTTGTTTGATTGTTTTTTTCCACTAAACTGTGTTTGTCTTGTTTTGTAGCTCATTCGTTATCTTTAAGCCAGATAAAGGCCTTATTTAGCATATCACTTACTAGAAAGTGGATATAGATAAAGCATTTTCAATATTATAATAATACGTTACAATATGTGTGAATATACCTAGTAAACATACTTTCAAGCATCTAGGTCACTAGGTGTTACTATGTATTTTGTTTTCTAGTCTCCTGTCAGCAAACTGACTGCTAGTATTTTGTGTTAAACACAACTGTTACACGTAGTAAGTTACAGAACTGTTTGAAAATACTCAGTTTGCAAGACAATTTTAACTAATAATAATAGTATCTAGTCAGTATTTTTTCTTTTGTCAGTTCTTAATTTTAATAAACAGTTTCTAATTATATAAACGATCTGTTAAACTGTATGTTAATGAAACGCATATGCTATACAATGGAAATAATGTAGAACTTTCAATTTTTCAAGCCTCTGCTACATGCACATCGATACGCACTGCAATACGGAGAGAACATGGAAAATAATTCTACCTTAAACCAGAAGGTCCAGAGCTTGAATTCTAAATAAAGCATTGCCTAGTGCAGTTCTACCAAATACATTCATAATCATGACCTGAATGGTCAAAATGGCCTTGTCCCTGGTGGTCATTTGATTGTGCAAGGCTGCAGTGGTAGTCCTGGTTAGCGACATAGGGCCATAATGACCACCTTGTTTGTAAAACATTTACATTGCAATTCTCAAAGTCTTTTATGATTCATCATGGTAATATGTTTTATCGGGAATGTCAGGATTTCTACCCATTAAACGAAAGAAGAACCACATTACCGTCTACTAGTTAGGAAACCTATCTGAAACGAGGTAAAATTCTTGAATTGTAATCATGTCATCAACAGAAATAAATATTTTTGTAAAATCAGAGGTGTATGTTTATTTATGATCTTACAAAACAGAAATAGACTAAGGTTAATTGAAATATAGTACTGAAGACACTCATGAAGTATATTATCTAATGCCTATCTCTGTGTTCGTCCGATTGTTTCCGATCATTAGTCGGTAAGAAAGACCGATTGAGTGATGTTGAATTTCAATACCTCCAGGTATTGGTATGGTCGGAGTTGTTGCTGCAATCGTGGTTTATTCTGAAATGAAAAAAAACATAATTATGAAATTTCAATTTAATTTAAAGAGAAGCGTTTAATCTTTCTTAATTGAGCTGAATGGAAGCTAATTGGAAATTAAGTGTATCACCAGGAAAAGAATTCCTCTATTGATGCCTTTTCCACTGACATTGGAATCTGCCGTAATTTCGTAATGTTCTATCATCACGTCTTCTGATATCATTCATTTAAAACTAAACAGTCTGTTATTACCTAATAATAGTATACCAATCTATATAAAATCAAGTGAACCCTGGGAATGGGGTCAAATTTGACCTGGAGACATAATTTGACTAATCTTGGTAAAGGTCCACCAGGCAATGCTTCACACCAACTATCAAAGCATTTGTTCCTCTAGTTCTTGGGAAGAAGATTGTAAAGAATTTCCTTCCGTTACCATGGCAACCAGAGTACTGTTAGTAGAACTTTATGCGAGGAACTTCCAAGCGATTCTTTTTGAAATTGGCCTAGTTGTTTATATAATAAATCCAATTGTTTGCCGCACACATCGCATTACGACGGACACAGTCTGATCCTAAAATCACACTCTAGAACTCTGTTATAGATGAGCTTAACACATATGTAATTAGAGCTATCATTTTAGGTGATGAATACCCCAAGCACAGTTATTATTATACAAAGGGAAATGTTTTTTTTTCTTTTTTTAATATCTGCCAAACGTTGCTGAGAAATATCCTAACCAATTTCTAAATATACATAAATAATAAAAAGGAACAAAGGACCATAACTCATTAAAATTGACTTGGACAAAACCTGTTGTGGACATGCACTACTTGGCAAACTACTTATCACTTCTGTGAAGTTTCACTGAATTCCTGCATGTAGTTGCTGAGAAATAGTTTGGAAAACATTTACCTTTTTTGTAAACTATAAACACTATATGAAAAGTAAGAGCCATAACTCAGTGAAAGTAATAAAAAAAAGGGCATACCTCGGTGAAAATTGATCCAAACTATACTTGGTTAATGTATGCACAACTAGGCTAACTACTTATCACTTATGTAACGTTTCAATGAATTCCTGCCAGTAGTTAATGAGAAATAGTCCGGGCAAATTTTGCCTTTTGTATATACTGCATAACAAAACGAAGGGCTATAACTCAGTGAATCTTGGGGTAAAATGAATTAAACAACAGCAGCAATGAATTGATAATTAATGATGATAATTTATGATTTTGGTCGGAATCAATTTCTAGTTAAACTAGAACAACATAGTAGGACATGATGGTAATTCTCAAATTCGTGTCTGACGTGAATCATTGGGAGGAAATCGACATCTTTTTGACAGGCAATGTCAGGAATGAATATTTTGAAATTAATAAAATCACATACATTTTTCATTCATTGAAATTATTTAACTTAATAATATACTTATATAATTAATTAATCTTATTCTACAATAATAACAAGCTTACGTCAATTGAAGGTTTTCCAGTAAGAAAGTTTCTGAGAAACTTAAGACACAGAATATTGGTCGGAATTGAGTAAAACTAGAACATACCAGTTCATGCAGGTTCATTATTACACATTTGTATTTGAGATGCTTCACCAGGACATTCACTACCACCATTTAGTGGTGAAGGATTTGTACAACTCCTAGTGCGTGTCTGACTACCACCATCGCTACAAAGTGTCCAGTCTGTCCATGCTCCCCATTGACCGTCAACTATCATACAGTTTTACAAAAATAAAATAAATGCTTAATATGCTATGAAGAAAGCGTAAATATACTTTTTACAAAAAAGAAAAACATCATTCGAATTGAATTCACGAAAACGTTTTTTTTTCTTGAATTATGCATTAATAGTTTCAGATTAGTTAATGAAATATGCATAATTATTTGACAGGTGCAATGTCTGTAATGAATATTTTGAAATTAATACAAGCATAATTATATATATTCAATACTAGAAGCCCAAGGGCAACATGTCGAGCCCCTTTTTAGCCAGCTTGTGATCTTGACCTTTGAGCTACAAGTATGGTTGATATTCATGACACATCATTTCATTGAAGTAAACTTTTATACCAATTTATTTAAAAATCCTTGAATGCAAACAGAAGTTACAACCCAGACAAGGAAAATATATTTGACCGAATGTGTAATCTTGACCTTTGACCTATAAAAATCTGGGTGTTGCCCAAGACACATGGTCGCATTGTATTATGGCAAGTCATTTTTAAATAATTCAATGCATAAGGGAGACACAGCCCTGTCAAGGTGTATAATGATTATTTTTTATGTTTGACCTCTAAGTGTGACCTTGACCTTTGAGCTAAAGACCTTGATCTTACGCACTGCACACCGCCTCATGGTGTTTTACAATTACGCCAAGTTATCTTAAAAAGTTTCTATGCATAAGGGAGATACAGCCCGGACAAGGTGTATAATGCTCATTTTTGACGTTTGACCTCTAAGTGTGACCTTAACCTTTGAGCTAGAGACCTGGATCTTGCGCACTGCACACCGTTTCATGGTGTTTAACAATTATGCCAATTTATCTTAAAAAGTTTCTATGCATAAGGGAGATACAGCAAGGACAATGTCTATAATGCTCGTTTTTGACGTTTGACCTCTAAGTGTGACCTTGACCTTAGAGCTAGATACCTGGATTTTGCGCACTGCCCACCGCCTCATGATGTTTAACAATTATGCCAAGTTATTTTAAAAAGTGTCAAATTGAATGCATAATGGAGATACAGCCCGGACAAGACTCACTCACTCACTCACTCCGCAGGCGGGCTCGACAAAAAATGATTAAACTTATAATTAAACAAGCTTACAGTCAGTATTGCATGCAATACAAGTCCCCTATTGGAATGTTAGCTGCTGTTTATACAGCACCATCTGTCTAGATTTTTTAATGATGACAATTTTGTCTAAATGAGCGAGCCAGCTTAAGTTATCATCCGGAAACCAAATTTCTATTTTTAGTAACAGTGACCTAGATATTTGACCTATTGACCCCAAATGTGATCCTACTCTAGGTTATCCCCTAAGCTATCCATACACCAACTTTCATTTAAATTCATCACCCCTAACTGAAGTTATCATACGGAAACCAAATTTCTATTTTTAGTAACAGTGACCTAGATGTTTGACCTATTGACCCCAAATGCAATCCCACTCCAGGTTAAACCCTAAGCTATCCATATACCGACTTTCATTGAAATCCATCACCCCTCACTGAAGTTATCATCCGGAAACCAAATTTCTATTTTTAGAAGCAGTGACCTAGATATTTTACCTATTGACCACAAATGCAATCCCACTTTAGGTAATCGCCTAAGCTATCCATACACAAACTTTCATTGAAATCTGTCATCCTTAACTGAAGTTATCATCCTGAAACCAAATTGCTATTTTTAGCAACACTGACCTAGATATTTGACCTGTTGTCCTCAAATGCAATCCTACTCTAGGTTATATCCTAATTTATCCATTTACCAAATTTTATTGGAATCCATCATCCCTATCTGAAGTTATCATCCAGAAACCAAATTTCTATTTTTAGTAACACTGACCTAGATATTTGACCTATTGACCTCAAATGCAATCCCATTCTAGGTTATTCCGTAAGCTATCCATACACCAACTTCCATTGAAATCCATCACCCCTAACTGAAGTTATCATCCAGAAACCAAATTTCTATTTTTAGCAACAGTGACCTAGATATTTGACCTATTGACCTTAACTGCAATCCCACTCTATGTTATCCCTTAAGCTATCCATATACCAACTTTCATTGAAATCCGTCATCCCTAACTGAAGTTATTATACGAAAACCAAATTTCTATTTTTAGTAACAGTGAACTAGATATTTGACCTATTGACCTCAAATGCAATCCCACTCTAGGTTATCCTCTAAGCTATCCATACACCAACTTTCATTGAAATCCGTCATCCCTTACTGATTTTATCATCCGGAAACCAAATTTCTATTTTTAGTAACAGTGACATAGATGTTTGACCTATTAACCTCAAATGCAATCCCACTCTAGGTAATGCCCTAAGCTATCCATATACCAACTTTCATTGAAATCCGTCAATTCTAACTGAAGTTATGATCCGGAAACCACTTCGGACAGACAGACGACGGGACGGACGGACAGACATACTAACGATAGGATACTTAAGTGGCTTTCCCATGTTAAAATTTGTTAATTTAGCCACATAAATCCATTTTTTTAAGTGACTCCGGTTGAACAAAGAGTCCTAACCCTAACCCTAGAGTCACCCAAACCAAATTTGTTTGTACGGAGGGACGGACGGACGGACTGACGACGACAAACACTATAGTCCCCTCCAGTACGGCAGGGGACTAATAATTAATCTTATTTTACAGTAATAAGAGGTTTATGTCATTTGTCATTTCTGAGATTAAACTGTATATAATATCTCCTTCTATTCTATCTTCATCGCGATCGTCCGAGTTGCATGGTTCCAAGTTCCAACTGACATATTCTAACCATTTTAAATGTTTATTCAATCAGTTTTAGCAAAAAATCATTGTCTTTGAGCTTCTACATAGCGTATCAGATAACCTTCGACACGATAGCTTGTCGAAGGAAAATGGCGGCGATAAGTGTTGCTAGGGGTGTGAGAAAAAGCCGATATCTGATTGGATAATCGATTGACAGGTGGCGATTGGTCAATTGAAGGTTTTCCAGCCTGAAACTTTCTGAGAAATTTAAGAAACAGAATCTTGGTCAGAATTAAGTAAAACTAGAACATACCAGGACATGCTGGTTCATCATTACACATTTCTGTTTGAGATGGTTCACCAGGACATTCTCTACCATCATTTAGTGGGGACGGATCTGTACAACTCCTAGTTCGTTTCCGGCTACCACCGCAAGAAGCGCTACAAGGTGTCCATTCTGTCCATGCTCCCCACTGACCGTCAACTATCATACAGTTTTACAAAAATAAAATAAATGCCTAATATGCTATGAATAAGTGTTATATTAAATATACTTTATACAAAAAAAAACATCATTCGAATGGAATTAATGAGAACGTTCATTTTTTCTTGAACTATGCATAAATAGTTCCATAATAGTTTGACAGGTGCAATGTCAGTAATGAATATTTTGAAATGTATTCAATTATATTATATTTTTCATTCATTGAAATGATTTAAGTCATACTTAGGGCTGTGGCGAGTATCCGAGTACTCGGATATTCACGAATCAAATTAAAATATCGAGTATGAATAATCGTCACTACTAAGATTCGTGGTTCGCGATCTAGTTTTTTAATAAATTAAAAGTTTATTCTTTGTTCTTAAAAATCCCTTTTCGATGAATAAATATTGTCTCATGATGGACTACTTCGTTTGCCAAGATGTCCAATTGGTTCTTTAAATAGTGATGCTGGCAAATCAACTAGTTGGGAGGGGTATGTATAAATCTAAGCCTTTAAAGTAATTGTCAGTTTAATCAGGCTTACTATGGGCCTTACTGTGGGAATAATTACCTGGGTCTTCAGTGGTGGTAATCGTTACTCTACTTGTATATATTACTAAGACCACAAGCACGTCTTGTCTCTCGCTCGCCAGGCTACCGAATGACTTCGCGCCATATCAGATCAGATCTCGTAAAGCGTCTCTAGTTACGAGATCGACCCAGATCACGCACCGACTTCCGGAAGAGCGAATCGGCCGCTTATGCAAATTCACTACACTCCCCCCGACTTTATAAATTGGAGGGGTCTCCAAGGGGTTCCACATGATCTAAGGGATTGCCACCCAGATGTAGGTGACAACCATGCGAAGACATCTTCTTCACCTGGGTAGGCACCGCTTTGTGGGTGCCATCCAGGGCTGGCTCTTTCTTCACTCTGCCCACTCCCGTATTAGAGAGTGGTCTTCCCCACTCCCGTATTAGAGAGTGGGGTGCCGTCTAACGTTGCCGTCTAAGTGAGGGTAACCTGTAGAACCTTCAGGCAATTTCGCCCTAATTTCCCAGGACTTCCTCTCAGGTCTCTTCTCTTATTACTTTTGGCGTAGGTGGCGACATAATTTGCTACATCGTCACACATCCCTCTCCAAAAGAACCTTCCCTTCACTCTAGTCTTAGTCCTGGCCACCTCCCAGGTGACCAGCAGACGGTATACCATGGTTCCACCTTATAGCCTCCTTTGTAAGACTACTTGGCATCACCATATCCATTGCAAATGATTGCATCATTCTGTCTCCTGTGAAACAGAAGTTCTCCAACTAGAATGAACAGTTCTTTGTTTTCCCAGTATGCTTTGGCACCAGGACTTGCCAAAAGAATTCAGACTCACTCGGACTTATTAACTTGTGCAACAAATCCGAGATTATTCTAGGATTTGGATCTGTCTCCTGTGCTCTGCGCACTGAATTAACATCCAAACCCCTGCAGGTTAAAGTCTCGTCCTGTTAAGAGACGCTGCATACTTGCATGCATGTCCCCATTTTCCACAGACAACTCCTAATATGCTTCTGCAGCAGGTTCCCCCTGTGGGCCCCTAGCTTGGTGATTCGTCCTTGGGTTTCCTGTATGCTTTTTGGTCCCTCTGGTTTGAAGTGCTGACCAGTTTTCCTATCTATTTCTTTGTCGAAGGAGCATGGGTTAATGACACCCTGTTTATCTCCTTCTGATAGGAAAACTATTATTTTCAGTCACCAAAATTTTTAGACCACTTGCAAGGGCATATTCTTCTTTGTCGTTGTTGGCTATTCTTCTTTCTTTTACTGTGAATTTTTGCAGTTTGTTTACTGCTTGTAGGATCTCTTCTTCCCATGGTTACTGAGCGGCTTCCAGCCAGACACATGGCCTGCATCACTCCGTGACCGATCGGGAGTTGCAGCCCTGGCTACACAAGCCTCCGCTGCCGGTCCCGTACATCACCCTGTGCTTTGCTACCATCCGGTCTTGGCTTAGAGTCAGACACAGGGCCTGCTACACTACGTGACCGATTGGGAGTCGCAGCCCTGGCTACACAAGCCTCCGCTGCCGTGTCCCGTACGTCACCCTGTGATTTGCTTCCCTCTGGCCGGGGGCGCGCCAGTTCCCCTTTAATGGAACTGCACATCATCTACCTCTTTAGTAAATGTTGCCCCACGACTGTCTGCTCTACTAAAGTAATCACCGTCCCAATAAGGCAGATAGCTTAAATGATTAGTGCCCAATATACTGCTGGTCAGGGTTCCGTCTCACTTAAGAGATCAGCAGCATTTTTATGTTGCTTTCTGCCCTTTTGACCAGTCTTATTGTAGTATTGTGACATCTCAATCAATCTTGCCAGTTGCCCTTGGGGTTTTCTCGGCCATGTACTACCTCTTGACCCTATCTTGCACCTTTAGCAGCTCAGCCTCTATGGCCAAGTCTGACGCATCTGTGCCAAGAACAAATTCACATTCACTCCTTGCCAACTTGACCTTCCCATTTTCTAATAAATGTACCCCCCTTTTCACCAAGGTAACCTTTCATCCCCCCGGACTTCATAACCTTAATACCTTATACCCCCGGGTCTACCTCCCTCCCTACTCTCCCTTTTAAGAGTCTCGAGGTCGATTTGAATATTCTGAATCATTTCCTCTAGGCTCTTAAGGTTAGGACTGTCTTGCACAGCACTAACTGTAACAGGAGGCTCGTAGTCAGTTGCGCTGTACAACTGGCTAGATTTTTGGGGTTCGCTATCCATTGCCTGCTTGCAATACTGAAACATTCGCACCTCATTCATGGCTTCCTCATGTGTTGAGAACCCACGCATGAATGCACTCAGTCCAGCGGCTTTGTCCAATAATCCCTGACAAAACCTGGATATAACCTGATTGTTGGAATATGAATCGGGGAGATTCACAAACGCCCGAGTTGCAATCTGCTGCACCCTTTCCGCCCATTCTTCCAATGACTCATTTTTGCTTTGAACCAATTGGTAGAATTTGGACTGTGCAGCGCTGGGCAGTTCTTCTGCTCCAAATCTTGTGGTCAGCCTACACATCATTTGTTGATATGACATAGCTGAGTCACCCTTCAGCAGCATTGCACAGTAAGACAAAGCCTGGTCTGTCAAACAGTGCAATAGACAGTCCCTACACATTTCTTCAGTCCATGTGCATGTTTCGGCAAATCGTCTGAATTTCAACTCAAATGCTGGCCAATTGCTTTTGCCATCGAAAACAAGAGTTTTTGGTAAACTCTTTATGGCAAGCAAAAAGGCTTTATTTGAATTGATGATGTGTGGGTCATCTTCTCTGTTTTCCAAGTCCCCTCTTCTCACATCTTGTAAGTCAGCATGCACTTCAGCCATTTGCGGCCCAAGTGTAAGCTGCTTAGCGTCGAGGTATGAGACTGGTCTCTTGCTGCTGGTCTCTTCTTGGTCTCCATGGCTAGCTGGAAGCCACTTCGACCTAGGTGTGATTCGGCGTCTTGTACCAGTGTCTAAGTTCCTTAAGGAATCTTCCAACTCCTTAATCTTAGCTTCATACGAACTCAAATCACATGGTACATCTGGAAGCTCAGATATAGACGATGTGTCTACACCCATAGTTTCCCTTCGATGCGAGGTTGGTGTCTTAGTTGGCGTCTGGTCCTGCGCCACCCACTGTTTCACTCCCCCAATTGCGGCAGAATGAACAGCAGGTGAGAAATCCAACATCTCCAGAGTGGTTGCTGGTAATTTCCTCCGTATCAGCACTTCTAGTAGGTATTTGGTAATTGTACCCCCCTCCTGCCTAATATTTACAATATGGCCTGCCCACTCATGGCCCACCCCAGGTATACACATTAACTCAGTTTCTGTACAAGAATTAACCCTAATCTGGGGACAATAGGCCATAATTGCAAACAATCAGTTTCAGGTTGATGGGGCCCTACAGTGCTTTGATTACAGAAAAACTATCGCAACCACGGACAATCAACTGATCGCTTTAACAGAGTATATTTCGTTGTGAAATACCCTCCAACCAAAGTAAACAATTAGAATAACGATAATTCTTACTTGTTTCCACCACTGAATACCGCTCTCCCTATCTCTTCTTATCACTCTGATGATTTATAAAAATCGACAAGGAATGGGCAAAATTTTCTGGTCTAAAACACGGACAATTGGACCGCGAATGTGTAGTAAAACCAGATCAATTACACAGGAATGTGTGGCCAATTATCTCAAGGGATAGTGGCTTTGCCAAACACGGTTTAAATATAAGTTTAGATAATAAACCCACGAATTGAACCAAATTTGTGATTCCAAAACGCTTGGAATGGGTTCGTTAAACACCGCTGCCACCAGTAAAGTAATTGTCAGTTTAATCAGGCTTACTATGGGCCTTACTGTGGGAATAATTACCTGGGTCTTCAGTGGTGGTAATCGTTACTCTACTTGTAAATATTACTAAGACCACAAGCACGTCTTGTCTCTCGCTCGCCAGGCTACCGAATGACTTCGCGCCATATCAGATCAGATCTCGTAAAGCGTCTCTAGTTACGAGATCGACCCAGATCACGCACCGACTTCCGGAAGAGCGAATCGGCCGCTTATGCAAATTCACTACACCTTAGAACAATTAATATTGATTTACTTCATTATTCCAAAAAAAAAAATGAACAAATAATTTAGCTGTTTAAGTTTTAGATGGATTAATTGATAACAAAAGATTCGTGATTCGATTTGTGGATCGTGAGTGTTGAATCGTGGATTGGATCGGATCGCCACTTACCCAACGATCCACAGCCCTAGTCATACTTAAGTAATTAATCATATTCTACAATACTAAGAAGCTTATGTCAATTGACCAGTCGTCAGATACAGGAATGTTCCGCCCTCTCAATCACGTGGTGCGGCAACGCGAAACCTTCGACAAGCTAAATCCAAGATGGCGGACGGATTAATATATAACTCCCTCAGGCAGGTGCAAAATACGCCGATTTTTGAAATATTTATTGGCTATTTCGGTTGAAACAATCAATAAACATTCCTCTGCCATGGATACACATTTGAATTTCAGAAAGCGACAAGAAATACACAGACTACATGTATATATACAGTAACCGAGAAATGAAGATACTTCATGGAGTCTGTATATTACAGTCCGTGGGATACTTAAAATTATGATGACTGATTCTTGTTGATGTTAACTTTAATGCAGTTTGAAAATGTTAATGTGAATTTTTCAGTAGAAATTAAAATTAAAGAAAAATTATCCGTAACGCGCGTTTTTGGTCTAAGAGTGACAAGTATAACTGATAACGTGGACTTCTTATATCAGGCGTTATAATAATATTCATTTCGACCATGATAATACAAATCTATGATTATATTTTAAAATAGAAAATTTATAAAACTGATCAATTAACCTTCTTGACATGTACAGGAACACAATATTTATGTAATATATTCATGTAGTATGCATGACACATAGTATACATTTTGTATAATACATTCATACATGACCGCGACAATATATGCATGTAATGCGACAGTAATTATACTCTATGATAATAAAAAAATAATATTTCGAAGAAAATGACAAAGACCTATATGTCATAATGTTAAATTCTATCAAAATACAGCAAGGGAAATTACCAATAAACCCTCTTGACGCTGCGTTGAAAAAATGGAGATATGAGAGTGACACGAAATACGCTCGAATGTGTACGTCAGAAGTATGAATATTGTAAATTCATATGGATAAATATAAGCCTTTACATATACCTTATTATATACCAACTTTGGGGTCACTTGTATGTATGAACCGTTCAATACTTGTGCCAAATTATAGTGTTTAAATTAACAAGACTTCGTGTTGATCAAAATTTTTAGGTAGCTTCTACAGAGAGACCGTACGTGTAATTTTAGTACGACAGCGCTATTGAAATTAATTTTAAGTGTCCTGTAACAGTGAATAATTGTTGTAATTAAGTAAAAATGTTGGCCCTAACTTCGTGCAATCAAAGACCTATACATACATATGGTAATTCCCGTTAATTTTGTTGAAATTAGGGATGACCGTACGTCTAGATCCAACTCTTACTTTTTTTCAAGATACCTTAATATTTTTTTTGGAAAAGAATTAAACTGTATATAATATCTCCTTCTCTTCGATCTTCATCGCGATCGTCCGAGTTGCATGGTTACAACTGACAAATTCTAACCATTTAAAATGTTTATTCAATCAGTTTTAGCAAAAAAAAATGTCTTTGAGCTTCTACATAGCGTATCAGATAACCTTCGACACGATAGCTTGTCGAAGGAAAATGGCGGCGATAAGTGTTGCTAGGGGTGTGAGAAAAAGCCGATATCTGATTGGATAATCGATTGCCAGGTGGCGATTGGTCAATTGAAGGTTTTCCTGCCTGAAACTTTCTGAGAAACTTAAGAAACAGAATTTTGGTCGGAATTAAGTAAAACTAGAACATACCAGGACATGGTTGCACAAAACACGTTTGCATCTGAGATGAATCATCAGAAGAAGGACATGGACTACCACCATTTTGTGGTGAAGGATCTGTACAACTCCTAGTGCGTGTCTGGCTACCATCATCGCACGTAGCACTACAAGCTGTCCATGCTGTCCATGCTCCCCACTGACCATCAACTATCATACATTTTTACAAAAATAAAATAATGCTTATGATATGAAGTAAGTGTTAATATACTTTTAAAATTTACAAAAAAAATCACCCTTCGAATGGAATTCATGAAAACGTTTATTTTCTTGAACTATTCATGAACAGTTTCAGAATAGGTCGTGAAATATGCATGACTATTTAACAGGTGAATTCATCTCTACATTCGAAAGGGCAGACTGTATGGCCTGAATTGTATGTTAATTTTGAACTCTGTTTTACAGAATTTTAACACACCAAAGTCAAACGATTTAAATGGCCATACAGTCTGTTTATCGAATGTACAGATGAATGTCGACAGTCTAGCAAAACATTCGCGATTTGCCTTACTATGATGGCCGTGCAGTCTGTTTATCGAATGTACTGATGAATGTCTGTCGGTCTCCTAGCTAGACAATCGCGATTTGAGTTATAACGTTTGTCATTCAGTCCTAACTTTGAATGTACTGATGAATGTCGATTGTCTAAACTAGACATTCGCGGGTTGCGTTACTGGATGGACATACAGTCTGTTTATCGAATGTACAGATGAATGCCGATTGTCTAGCTATACATTCGCGATTTGCGTTACTATGATGGCAATACAGTCTATTTATCGAATGTACAGGTGAATGTCGATTGTCTAGCTAGACATTCGCGAATAGCATTACTATGATGGCCATTCAGCATGTTTGTCGAATGTACTGATGAATGTCGATTGTCTAGCTAAACATTGTCGATTGCTTTGCCAACTTCACACACATGAAAAATATAGTCCATTTTATTAAAATACAAAGGGGGGTATTTGGCTGCCAAGATACTAGGGTAAACACAATGTTAATTATATTTGAAATTCTTGGATCTTGACCATAATTATTCTGTACAAATATAATTAGTATTTTTCAGTTCGCGTATCCCGAATCTATGAGTCCTACTTATGACATAAATGGAATTCTAAACCAATCCAATCATCAACTGCGGAAGATATTCCTATGTAAAATTAAGTGACCCCCTGGGATTGGGTGAATTTTGAACCTGGGGTTATTATTTGATAGAAAGCCACAAAACAATAGTACACAAGTACAATGTTTATTAGGATTTCCCTATGTACTGACAATCGAAATGTACGTCAAATTGTCTTAATGCCTGGTTCGAGTGGATTAAAGAAGTAGTTAAGTCAATTTCTAAAATTTTCTTGCAAAAAATAACGCTTATTTTCACAACACTGTCAAACGGTTTGGACAAGTAAAAAAGAAGAGGGCCTACAGTGACCAAAATCTGAACCGGAGGTAGCACTTTACGTCAGGAGTTGCAACAGTTATGTGGCTTTAGAAGAAAACGAAAAATAATGCACTTACGTGATGTTTTTCTAGTAAAATTGAAAGAAAACGCGCTAGTTGCGATAACATTGTGACGTCACTAGGTCACGTGGATTCCCCACACTGGACATAATACAATTTAAATCGCACAGTGAAAAAAAAGAAAATATTATAATGATAGATCGCATAGTCACTTTGCACGCCTGAAAACCTAAATTTTGTTATGTTTGCGGCAAGCATTCACAGTGCTTTGATTTTGTTAATAAAATACAATTCCACTACAATGGTTAAAACTCGTAACCTTTTACTGTGGGTGGGGTATCGTTCACGAAACGTATTCGTAGGATGTTTTCCACTCTCTATTTATTTGTCAGTGATAGGGTAATAGCATGATTCGCACTTGCGTCATCATACTTAAAAATTATCGACCTTGGTTTTCCCCTCCACCGAGATTTATTGATGTTTAAGTCGGTGTTTATCAAGATCTATCCATTCTTTTTTGCGTGACTCTGACGAAAACACATATATATGACGTCATGCAAACTTGTGTAAATATTAGTATATCTATCTTCTGCAAATAATATTTTATCTTTATACAGGTATTATTTGTTTGGTTTTGATATTTTATGTTTTCCATCATTGATTCTTTTGGCGTATTGTTTGTTAATTCTGCTGTAAATACCGCATTATTTTCCGCCGTTGTTTATCTTGGGGTTTACAATCTTCAAGTGTGATTTCAAGTTATGTGTGGTAATATGTTTTAAATTAGAACTATCACTAAAGGTGATTAATATCCCGATATGCGGCCTTGACACAGTTATTGTTACATTTTACAGAGGGAAATATAATGCATTTTCATTTTTTAATACCTGGAAGTTATTGCTCAGAAATATCCTGTCGTTACCAGTATCTCAATACTCATTATATCAAAAATAACAAAGGGCCATAACTCATTAAAATTTACTTGGACAAAACCAATTGTGGACATGCACAATTTGGCGAACTACTTATCACTTCTAAGAAGTTTCACTGAATTCCTGCATGTAGTTGTTGAGAAATGGTACAGACAAAATTTACCTATTGTATAACACAAAGGGCCATAACTCAGTGAAAATTCATCCAAACAAAACCTGATTATTGCATGCACAACTTGGCTTACTTTTTATAACTTCTGTGAAGTTTCATTGAATTCCTATGAGTATAGTTACTGAGATATTGTATATACACTGTATAAAACGCAACAAAGGGCCCTAACTCAGTGAAAATTTAACCAACCAAGAGAAGCTTAATGCATGCACAACTACGCTAACTACGAATCACATCTGTGAAGTTTTATTAAATTCCTGTCAGTAGTTAAAGAGAAATAGTCCGGACAAAATTTGCCTATTGTATATACTGTAGAAAAAACAAAGGGCTATAACTCAGTGAAAATCAATCCAAATGAAAAATGAGTTAAGCATGCATAACTAGGCTAAGTACTTATTACTTCTGTGAAGTTTCATTGAATTCCTGTCAATAGTTAATGAGAAATAGTCCGGACAAAATTTGCCTATTGTATATACTGTATAAAAACAACAAAGGGCCATAACTCATTTGAAATTAATCCAAACGAAAAATGCTTTGAGCATGCACAACAAGACTTACTACTGATCACTTCTGTGAAGTTTCATTGAAATCCTGTGAGTAGTTGCTGAGAAATTTCCCGGACAAATTGTGTCTACGGACGCACGGACCGACCGACCGTCAAGCGTGAATACAATATAACCCCCATAAATTTCATATCTGGGGGTATAATTAAGTTACTTTTAAAAAATAATATCAGAATTAAATAAGGATCCATCAGATTCTAGACACTGCTCATTAGGGTCCGTAATCCTTAAATGAATAAAATAAACAAGAAGGCCATGATGGCCATATATTGCTCACCATATAAAAATACTCGTCCAGACTCATAAATTATCATGAGCCTTTGTAAAATTAAGTGACCCGGAGCGGGGCCAATTTTGCCCCTACAGCAATAATTTGAATAAACTTGGTAGATGTCTACCAGACAATGTTACATACAAAATATGTAAGCTCTAGGCCGTGAGGTTTTGGACAAGAAGACTTTTCTGTTTTCCTATATAAGCTTATATATAAATCATGTTAACCCCGGGACGGGCTAATTTTCACCATGGGGCCATACTTTTAACAGACTTGGTAGAGGATGCTACATACCAAATATCTAAGCTCAAGGCATTGTAGTTTCTAACAAGATTTTTAAAATGTCCCTATATAAGTCTATATAAAATCAAGTGACCCCTGGGGCGGGGCCAATTTTGACCCTAGGACAATAATTTGAACAAACTTGGTAGAGGTCCACTAGACAATGCTACACACCAAATATCTAAGCTCTAGCCATTGTAGTTTCTGACAAGAAGATTTTTAAAATTTCCCTATATAAGCATGTCCAAATTTGGCGGACATTGTCTTATCGAGTATCTGATCAATTTTCAAGGGAAACAACTACAATTCATTTACATATTTATTTATATACAGTCTACCTATTGTTACCCTCCTTGCTTGCGTTATGCTGACTTTATTAGGGGTCATAAAGTAATAAAGTCAGTCACGCGTAACAGATAAAATTTGTTGTCTTAATTGATCCAAAAATCGATATTTCACTGTATTACTTTTGGATCTCTGATAAGACTTGAGCATGTCCCAACTATTATGTACGTCGTTAAAATGGACAGAAACGTATGATATCGACATTAATTTGTTTCATTAGTAAAATTAATTTTGCAAAATTAATGCGAATACCATGAAAAGACAAAATTCAAGAATCCTAGTAATAATTTTGTTATTTTATGCACAGTCAGATAGTAATTTGATTCTATTCTGCTTACAACATTAGCTTACAATACATTTATTTTGATTTCCGAAATTGACATTAAATCATCATGATTACATATAGGCGTGAAAAAAATGTTTTTCTTTTCTTATTAAAAGTCGGTTAGTAGGTATGGACTTTATTTGGCTTTTGAAAGCATGTGGGAAGGTAAAAAGGAGAAAGAGGATTTTCCATTCCTCGGATGAAATCATGAGAATGTCTAGGGTCGCGGGATAAAACTAATTAGGGTCGATCGAGTAACCAGAAATTTTGCACTATGTCGCACGTCTTGTAGGTCAATGATTATATTAAATGAAATTACTTCTAAATCCATTACAACTTTCAAAAACTGTTGCAGATATTTATTTCCAATAAAATAGAAAAAATACGAATGATATTAAGCTATAGACATGGTTTGTAAACAGCACAATCAATTTCTGCAATTTTATGGCAATTTCCATCCGTCTTGATTGAAATGATATCTAACGAATATAAATCGACGTGCCCAATTGTTTATGAGTCATTGTGAGATGCGTATAAAAAAATCAATAATCAGGTAAAGTTAGCAACCATAGAAAGGGATCTCAAAAATATGATTTTATTATCCGTCCTCTGTTTACCCATCATTGAAAAAATAAATATACAAAGTAGGTAATCTATATTATTTTATGACATGTTTTTAAGTGACATGTGGACGTATGCCAAAATGATATATTTTTAAATTAGCATATAGTTATATTATCAAAAATGAATTAATAATAAATTTCATTTAATGAAATATCATCGTCTAGTTAAGGCCCATTAGAATAATAGATGAAATGATATTAAAATATAAGAAATATATGTTACTTGATCTGTAACAATATTTACATAACGCCTTCCATTAGGCATATCTCATGAAATAGTTGTCAGATGCTTTTTCTTATTTTTTTTGCAACATGATTAAAAGATACTGTGCTGTATATATGTACTTTGTGATAAAAAATTGGAACGTATTTATTGCAAGTGAAAGACAGTTTCAAATCTGTCTAGGTAAAATAAGACCTACTTCAATTTTTACATCCAAAAAGCTAATGGGGCTTTAACAATAGTGAAAACCATTTTTTTATTTTGGTTATTTTTTTAAAATATCAACAAATTGGGTTATAAATATCGATTTTGCTTTTTATACGGAAGTAAAGTAAAATATTTCACAGATTCTAATATTTTCATCCATGTTGTAATATGTTTTACTCTTCAACCTCAATTATCCTAAAACTTGATTCAACGCGTCCAATTTTATTACCCTGTATAATGCATCATGCTGTGATTGCATATATATTGATACCTAATCAGCAGATATGAGCATCGCCAAATGCACGTTGTTTCCGTAAACGTACGTAAATATCCGAGATTTGCCGAACGATTGACGAATTGAACTTAGAAAAATCTAAGGGGAGGATATAAAAATCATCAAAAGTGTCGAAGAAGATATTGTTTGATTGTTTTCATAGTTTGCATGGTGAAAGAAATTAAATTTTCAAAACGAATACAATGAGTACAAATTTGATCACATTTCCCCCAGATCCTCATAGCGTAGCGGGTTTGAGGATATGATTTTAATCAGATTGAATAAATAAACTGCCTATACATGAATTAGTTGCCAAAATTGTCAACAGTGTGGGGAATCCACGTGACCTAGTGACGTCACAATGTTATCGTTACAAGCGCATTTTCTGTCATTCGAACTAGGAAAACATCACGTAAGTGCATTATTTTTCGTTTTCTTCTAAAGCCACATAACTGTTGCAACTCCTTACATAAAAAGGGCTACCTCCGGTTCAGAATTTTGTCCCTGAAGGCCCTCTACTTTTTTACTTTTCTTGTCCAAACCGTTTTCTAAAATTTTCTTGTAAAAATAACGTTCATTTTCATAACACTGTCAAACGGTTTGGACTAGAAAAGCAAAAAAAGTAGAAGGCCTTCAGTGACAAAAATCTGAACCGGAGGTAGCTAGCCCTTTATGTAAGAAGTTGCAACACTTATGTGGCTTTAGAAGAAAACTAAAAATAATGCACTTACGTGATGTTTTCCTAGTTTAATTGACAGAAAACGCGCTTGTAACGACAGCATTGTGACGTCAGAAGGTCACGTGGATTCCCCACACTGGACATAACACAATTTAAATCGCACAGTGAAAAAAAAAGAAAATATTATATAAATGATAGATCGCATAGTCACTCTGCACGCCTGAAAACCTAAATTTTGTTCTGTTTGCGGCAAGCATTCACAGTGCTTTGATTTTGTTAATAAAATACAATTCCAAATAATCGTGTTTTTTTTGTTATGTTTTTGTGTGAAAATTTAGGTACCAATCGTTATAGTAACTCAATATGATACGGGGAAGGCACAGCAAACGCACTACACAACCTTCAATAAGAAAACATGAACTTTATAAGATGCGTTTGTTTTATTTACATATTTCTTATTGTCTGCCCCTTAGCTCAATACCAGTCTTCTTCATAATTAACTTGAACTCTATAATTAAATTTACTTCTTCCTGCCAATAGTTACTTGCTGACTTGCCCTTGTTGACGCAAGTCATTAGTATAACTACATGTGCATTCCTTTTTAAAACGCACTGATTGAATACAGTTGTCAAAGCGCCGCTAGCAACATTAAAACCACACACAGTCGTGTGACGAACGTAAGTATTGATTCGCGATATCTTAGTCACATGGGGATCGGTCCTACACTATCGCCATTAATGTTTTAAACATTTCCTTCAATTTACAGGTGTTATGTGTTTGTATGGACGTACGTAGTACATTCGCCAGCGCCTTCTGGCTAATATCAAATGATTTTGTTTCGCCACCATTCAGCTCAACGAGCAGAAATTTTGCGATCTTTACATATTTACAAGTTGTGGCAACCCATCGGTTCTTGGCCACAGATGTAAATTTGAGGGTCGTTGGTCATCCATGTCCCGCATCGTCCATCGTGTATGCAGAGCCATTGTGGGGGTCCTCTGTAAGGAGGTGATCAAATTTTCAACCGGCGATGAACTGACAGGACACACACAGACCGCTGAAGATTTCCACCACAGAAGTGGTAACCTTTTCATTACTTAATTGAAACATAACTAGCAGTTATAGTGACATATAGCCCTTAAATTTTATACTGTGTCACTGGCAATGTAGAAGTAACCAAACATTGCCCATTTTTATTTGAAGGATACATACTTCAAGGAAACGATAAAAATACTCGTCTAAGCTACTGTACACCGCGTATTACATATAAACGTAGTTTTGATCATTCCGGTGGAATTGTTATTCGCAGAAATGGTATATTGTGTAAATTGAAGTGACACACAGATTGTAAACACATATTTCGGATTAAAACACTTTTGTAAAAATATGATTTGTAAATGTTTATCAACAATGGCCCAAGCACCTTCATAATTGTATTGAACATATAATTGAATATTTTGAGAAGGATAGATTGTTTAATATGAACCAAGTTATACGGCAATTCAATAGTACATTGGACAGTGAATGATTTGTGAATGTTTATCAACAGTGGGTCAACGCCATCATAAGCGTATTGAACATAACAGTGAATATTTAGAGAAATAGTCACCGTTTAAGGACAAATCTAACAGTCACGTGGACATATAGGCAGAATGGAAATGCATAGAGATTTTTAGAAACTTCGCATGATCATAATATGATAACAGAAACATTTTAAGCATAAAAAATGAGGGTCGCGGTGCTCTTTTAGTTATCTGCCCTAGAATGTGATTTGCAGGCTTTTTAAAGGTCATTTGTGCCTAATGTTGACTGGAGCTCACTGTACTATATTTGCTTTCAGCTAGAGAAAAATATGTCTACAACATGGAATGAAACTCCCTCAACATTTTAGAGATGAAACTAATTTTAGCAACTTCCGGAGCTTGGTTGCCTCATGGAGCGGAAAGAACTGTACATGTTCAGCCTGTTACGAAACTAACAAAATGTGAATTTTAACGCTGTTAATTGTTTCTTTTACTCAGAATTCTCTACTTTAAACTTTAATCTGCTTTGCTCATATTGTATGCTACCTAGATTCGCTGCCTTGCTTTCCATGCTTATTTTTATCCTTACATATAAAGCTTAGATATCTATGTAAAACTTATATTTTCTTTTCTTTACGACCATGTTATATGTATGCTTACACTGTATGTCAATGTTCTATGTATTACTTAATTTTAATACCATAATGCATTGTCGATATAGCTGTACATAGCTAATGTGTATTGTTGTATAATGATCCTACAATATAAATAAATATTTGTACCATGTATCTTGTCTGTGAGAGGGTTGCTGATCAGTTCCTCCCAAATCTGATTTGGGGTGATAATTGTTTTTAAACTCATCTTAGCAGTCACACTTTTGTGCTTGTTTTCTTCTTGTCAGAGTCTTATTTGAATTATTCTTATGGCAGTTCTTAGACGGAAGTCAAGATCAGCAACCCCTTCACAGCTTTTAAATACGGTTTTAATGAGGTATTATTAAACTCGTTTAAATTCCTATGTTTACTTATATGTCTTTTCATGTTTCCCATCAACTATAATTTGTGATGATTTTCTGATATGCATATGATGTAGTTAAATAATGTTGTGATTTTATTTATTACCATGTGTCTTTCTTTACTACAGGTTTTGTTATAGGTTGAAATATACCAATATTGTCATATAACCTTTACATGTATATATCACTTAAACTGTGTTATGTCGGTCAATAGCTATACATAGCTAATGTTATTCTGTTATATGTAAACCGACTGTAAATAAAAATTTGTATCTTGTATCATGAAAACTGGAATTGATCAACCAAGGCAATTCACAGTTTCAGAAAACCTACTGTGGGACAAAATAAAAGAAAGGCCTGCATGGTTTATCGGGTATAGGCTAAAGATCTTTGTAGTTCACAAAAAACACAAGCTGATTATTTGACACATTGAAGGATTTATTTACCATCACATGCTGAGTCTTAACTTTTAGAAGCTTATGTACAATTTATTCATACTATTGGTAATTTCTGTTTATGAAACTATTCTTTTGAAGAAACAAGAGGGCCATGATAGTCCTATAAATGCTCACCAGGAGAAAAGGTCATTTGGAGATTAACATTGTTGAAGTTTTCTATACGAGTCTAAGTAAGATCAAGTGACTGATCTGGGTCGTTTTTTTATCCCATGGCCATTAATATGAACAGATTTAAAAGAGGTCCATTAGACAAAGCTAGATACCAAATATCATAGCTCTAGGCCTTGTGGTTTCGGAGAAGATTTTTTAAAATTTTCCTATATAAAATAGAATAAACCCCAGGGCAGGGTTAATTTTGACCCCGGGCCATAATTTGAACAAACTTGGTAGAGGTCCACTAGACAATGCCACATACAAAATATCTAAGCTCTAGGCCTTGCGGTTTCGGAGATTTTTTAAATTTTCCTATATAAGTCTATATAAATCAAGTGACCCCCGGGGCAGGGCCAATTTTGACCCTAGGGCAATAATTTGAACAAACTTGGTAGAAGTCCAATAGACAATGCTACATACCAAATATCTTAGCTCTAGGCCTTGTGGTTTCGGAGAAGACGATTTTTTAAATTTTCCTATATAAAATAGAATAAACCCCAGGGCAGGGCCAATTTTGACCCTAGGGCAATAATTTGAACGAACTTGGTAGAGGTCCACTAGATAATGCTATATACCAAATATCTTAGGTCTAGGCATTGTGGTTTCGGAGAAGATTTTTTTAATTTTCCTATATAAGTCTATATAAATCAAGTGACCCCCGGGGCGGGGCCAATTTTGACCCTAGGGCAATAATTTGAACAAACTTGGTAGAAGTCCACTAGACAATGCTACATACCAAATATCTTAGCTCTAGGCCTTGTGGTTTCGGAGAAGAAGATTTTTTAATGTTCCTGTATAAAATAGAATAAACCCCAGGGCACGGCTAATTTTGACCCCGGGGCCATAATTTGAACAAACTTGGTAGAGGTCCACTAGACAATGCCACATACAAAATATCTTAGCTCTAGGCCTTGCGGTTTCGGAGAAGATTTTTTAAATTTTCCTATATAAGTCTATATAAATCAAGTGAACCCCGCGGCGGGGCCAATTTTGACCCTAGGGCAATAATTTGAACAAACTTGGTAGAGGTCCACTAGACTATGCTACACACCAAATATCAAAGCTCTAGGCATTGTAGTTTTTGACAAGAAGATTTTTTAAATTTCCTATACAAGTCTATGTAAAATCAAGTTACCCCCGGGGCGGAGCCAATTTTGACCCCAGGGTAATAATTTGAACAAACTTTGTAGAGTTCCATTAGACAATGCTACATACCAAATATCTCAGCTCTAGGCCCTGTGGTTTCAGACAAGAAGATTTTTTAAGTGTTTTCTATTTGTTGCAACCAGAATTTTTAACGAAATTTAATTTTTTGAACAACTTTGAAAGGGGACCACCCAAGGATCATTCCAGCAAAGTTTGGTTGCAATCGGCATAGTGGTGTAGGAGGAGATGTTGTTTTAAGTAAACATGGACGCCACGTAATCGTAACGACGCACGATGGACGCAGGGCGATCACATTCGTGCTCTGGTGAGCTAAAAATATTATGTTATAGAGCAAACCGGGGTATTATCGACACCTGCAGTGATAGTACTTTCATTTTCGATTTTTGAGCAGCCAAGAATGATGACGTAATAAAAATCGTAAAATGTGACGTCATGTAAAAAGTTCTTTGAGACTACTATCGCGGTACCGCGCCATTTTATTCTCTCGCTGCTTCTAGAAGTTGAGATACACCAATGGACCATTTGAAAACGGAGGTGTTAGATTGGAAGACTATGATTGCTGATCCGCGACGTGTCTTCAATGAAGATGAAAGCGGCTTTCCCGTGTGTTCTACAACAGGCAAGGTTAGTGCACCATGTGGTGCAAGGCATGTTTATCAGGTTGTCAGCAACAATAAACAGCAAATCACCGTCATGGCATGCATGAATGCCAATGGCGACTACATGCCACCATTTATAATTTACCCTGGACAGCGTCTTAGAGACACTGGTATGGAAGGCTTCCCCGATGCAATCTATGCTGTTTCAAATAAGGGATGGATGGACAGTGAATTGTTTGTTCATTTTATTACCATTTTATAATGTATGTAAAAGATAAATGCATTTCTGTTACTGTGCTGCTGTTCATCGATGGCTATAGTACACATACTTTTCTTGAGGCTTCAGTCTTATGTGCAAAGAACCAAATTATATTATACTGTCTTTTACCAAATGCAACACATATATTGCAAGCATGCGATATAGGGCTTTTTGGTCCTATGAAGGCCGCTTGGCACAAAGCATTGAAAACTTGGAGCATGGAAAACATAGGTCAGATAATCAATAAGTCTGTCTTCCCCATCTTATTTAAAGGTGTATGGGAAACTGTGGCAACACTTCCGAATGCTGCTCATGGTTTTAAGCTGTCTGGCCTTTTTCCACTATGTCCAGAAAATATAGATAAATCTAAGCTAGGACCATCTAAGCTTCTGTCTGCAACACATGCTGCTCCACAGTCCATCGGTGGACCCGACACAACTAGCGAGGTTCATGAGACTACTGCTGAGGAGTCTATTATAAGTATTGCTCCATATTTAAGTTCTGCTGCAGTTCCTTTAGAGAGCTTTACTTCAGAGAATGAGTCATATTATGCTGCTTATCCAATCACAAGTTCAACTCAGTCATCAACCAGCACGAACCTTTGCTTGCCACCTTTGCAGAATCCGAAATCTTCGTCATATGTACCACCAGCCTTTAATTCCTTGACCGTTCCTGAAATAAAAAAGAAAATTTACTTCTGCCAAAAAACACTTGTTAATAAAATTCCTAAGGCCCTGTCTGGTCGAAAAGCCCTTCAACTGTTTGTTGCAAGAGAGGAAAGAAAAGCGAGAAAGTGATGAGAGAGAGAAGGAAGAGAGTCTTACAGCATTTGAGAGGCAGAGAAAACGTGTTGAAAAAACACTTTAAAATGAAAAAAAGACGAAGAGAAAAAAGCAGATGTGTATGCAGACTCGGACTGTGACATACTACTTTCAGCCACATTACAATTTATATCACCAACAGTGGCGACAAATGGGAGCAAGAAAACTGGTGAGTTCCCCATAAATTCAATCGATACGCATTCCATCACAAAAAGTCAAGAAGACAAGTGTATAACATATTACTAGACTACGTGTATGCCTGAAATATTTACATAATGCCTGCATGGTCCACACACATGCGGTTCATCTTAAATAAGGTGGCATAAAGGGAACCGTAAGAAATGTATTGTATTTATAACGTGGTCACGCGATTACGTGCTAAATGCCTCATAAAAGTGGTATAAACTTTGGATGTGTGCAGCAAGAAGTGCAGCGGGAATGTTTCAGAAAAAATTGTTTTCATCGTATAACACTGACCTAATAATAATTCGCGGTCTTTGTAAGTGACGTCAGCATATAAATTATGTGATTATTCCAAAATTGGTGTTCAGATTTTTCAGTAACGAATTTATCAGTAACTGTTACGGAGTTTTACATTCTGGTGAAAATCCGATATCTTATGTCATATTCTTCTCAACAAATGTGTTATTTTATGTAAACATGTTTAGTTTGAACATGAAGGTTCAGTAGAGGCTACCCTTTGTGGTTCAAGACAGTAATTATTTACCAATTCCATGGCTTGGGTTTCTCTTTATAATGTTTTGTAAGGTTCATTCAATAAAGGAATCGAATCGAAATTGATGGTCTACACTCTGTAATCACCCAGTGATGGCATGGGGTCAACATCGATGAATATATTTTGTCGTAATCCTGTTTGGTTCGTGAAATTTACGTACCGGTTATCATCTACAACACTTGTCAAAATTTACTATTTTAGTGATATATAATGATGAATAATAATGAAAGAACTATTGACAACAATTCAATGTTCTAGCAGTTTTCTTATCTAGTTTCTCTTCTTAAAGTCCCATTAGCTTTTTGCTATAAAAAATATATGCAAAAACCAAACAATTGCTGATATTATCCCAAGATAATTATTACCGACGAAACGAGCCCTTTTTCTTCTAAAAACACTCATTTGACTGTGAAGTTTGCTTTTGTAAACTTGAATTACTAGTATATAGAGCGCGTGACGTCACTTCGTGCCGTGTGCATAATATGACTGCGGGAAAACACAGCTGCTGTTCTATGAATAGTATTATTTTCAATGATATTGAAAAAAATACGATAGTGGTTTTGGAAACAACTTTTCTTGCTATAAAGTATACAAGGGAGGAAAACTCTGACAAACAGAAACTATTACGACCGATAAATTTATATGATTATGGGACATTAAGTACGCTAGTTGAGTGTGTACCCTCAGTTGGTAAAGAACTCGAAGTAGTACCTTGCATGGATGAGGTAGATTGTGGCGTCGCATCACGAGTTAGACATGACACCTCCGTTTTGTGAACTTTCGAAGGTGTCAGTTTAGGAAAGTCTACATTTTCCGGACACAAGGGAAAAAGACCACAACGTTCAAATCCATGAATATTTTAGCGTTCTCTATCTATGCAACTCGTAACCAAGCCTTTTTAAAAACGCCTGGAAAATGACGCTTTGTAAAAGCCTGACCCAAATTAGCCAAATGCCATTCCTTTACTTCTCTTTTCCATGCTGATTTCATAGGACCGAAGAATCCCACATCACAGGGCTGAAGAATGTGAGTTGCATTCGGAAAGAGACAGTAGAGAATGATATTGTTGCCATGGCAAAAGTTACCTGCGTCAAGCGACATGTGTGTTGAATGTCCATCAACGTAAAGAACAATAGGTTTTTTATGGCTTTGCTGATTACATATGCATCTAAATGCCTTAAAAATTCAACAAGCAGTTCACTATCCATCCATACATTTAGTGTTTGTCCATAAATGGCTTCTGGATAGTCCTGAATGCCAGACTCTCGTAGGCGTTCTCCGGGAAAAACAATGAGTGGAGGAACATATTGGCCGAAGGCATTAAAACAATTTAAACCATCACCGTGACCTGTTGTTTTGAGCTAGACGTCACTTGATATACGTGTCGTGCACCTTTTTCCGCTAGAACTTTGCCGGTGTTTACGGAGAGCGGGAACCCACTTTCATCCGCATTAAAACATCATTGTGGGTCATGCATCATCGTCTCCCAATCCACGACTTCTTTTTGTAAGTAGGACCGCAGAGTCTGAAACCAGCCATCAATCATTGCTTTAGTGATTAGCAGTCATAGCAGTTCGTTGTGAAATCTCAGGATGTCGTTTGATAAAGGCGTAAAATCAAGTTTTACCAGGTAAGTTGTTCTTAAAAGCAGTTGGTTGCATGTCATGATCCAATACTTTTTTACTTCCCTAAGCAGGTTGTCCTTCTTCAAAGGATAACCTATACTTGACATAAGTTTAGTGTATTCAACCAGAGTCTGTTCCTCCGCTTTGGTGAGAACTGTACTTCTCCCAGTTGTCGAACCAAGCGCATAATGACCGGACAGTTTATCTATAAGAGTTGTTCGTGGTATTCCAAAATGTAAGTGCGGCTTTTTTTTATCTAGACATACTGCCGGACTGTACCATCCGCACTGCTGCCTAAAGCTTTGATGGGGAGTACTTCTGTGTTTTGGAGGCTCCTACTTGTCGTGACATATTTATCTGACGATTAAAAATTGTAATAATTTATATGTCATGAAAATGTATTGCACATCATGTCATGGGGTATACTCTAGGTAACCTTTCAATTTGGAAAAAATAGCGTGAAATAATGAGGGTGTCGGATTTAGAAAATATTAAATTTTAGTCGGGTAATACCGACACCCCTGTATAAAAGTCAAGCGTCCATTAAATACAGACGAGTGACCTTAAAAATAAAAGTTTACATCAAGAAGTGTTTATCAACGGTAAATGTCAGCAAACAAAATTGTTTATATCAAAATCAAACTTACCTGATTTGGAAGCTATGCTTACAGATTCCTGTAAGAGCGATAATTTGTCAATCGTACTATAAACGTGCGTCGATAGTCGTTAAAAAAATATCGATATCGGAAAAACGTCTAGATGAAATCGATTAATATGACACGTCATAATACATGTGACGTCATTATTTTGACCAATTTATTATAGCCAATTAATGAGAGATATCAAATTTATGAAGAGTAATGAAGCCAGGGTGTCGGAATTATGGTAGTGTCGGTATTACATGTCGTTGCGCTAGATACATATAAAATGTACAGTCAAATAAAGCTACCCTGTGAGTAAAGGCCATTCCTTTAATAAACGTCATTGATTATTTAGATCATAATAACCTCAGAATAAGGGCCACCAGTCAATAAAGGCAATGTTTGTCTTTCCCAAGAGTGACATTTCGAGGGCTAAGCGCAACACAGTCGTAACTTGTTCTTATTTCAATATGAGTTACGACACTGTTGCGTTGAACCCTCGAATTTTATTCACAGGTTTTTCTGTATACAAAATTCATACAACAATAGACTGAATAGCAACTTTTTCTATCAATATTTTATTGTCTCTTCAAAATACCTACACTGATCACATAAACATTATGTTAAACAATGTGCTTCTTACTTGATGTTACATCTGAACAGAACTCACTTGACATTATTCATAAAATGAACAACATTATAGAACTGATTTAATATCCAATATAAATCATTAAAACATTTATCAAATGTCCATTAAATAGGCATTAACAGGATTCAATGTATTCAATCCAGAAGATAAGGCCTGAAAAAAAGTAACATTTATTGTTACTTAACCAAAAATTATGGTAGGTAAGTCAAGAGGGACATTATATTACTGTAATAAAGTGTCCTTAATTTCTAGGTCCAAAAACAAATTTTCTTGAAAATTATACAGTTCCCCGGGCCCCCTTAAAAAGTCTAGTGTTGTTTGGAAAATTCATTGAGGGTGGTTTGGGTAACCAGAATCAAACAATTATTTTCACGGCTTATAAATAGACAAAACAATGTTAAAAAAATCGAAGCTCTTAACTCATGATTCCTTGTTATTTCGTATTGTTTATTTTGAAACATAGTAAAAAGACAATCTTTCCATCAAAAATCTGCACAGCAAATAATCTACCATGTACCATAATTTTCAAATCTTACACTATGTTCACCTGGAATTAATAGATTCCTCGAACTAATTAAAATACTTGATTACGAAAACAGGCAAGACCTATTTATTATTTAAGTTCAAAATAATTGAGCACTAAGACAAAAGCATTGAACATTGATACGAATGATGCACATAGGACAGTACGTGATACAGAGAAACACATATACCATACAATTTAAGAAAGATCACATCTAACCTTTTAAGTTGTTCAAACCAAGAAAATAAAACAATAATTACAATTCATACAAGTAAACAATGAATTTATACAGCTGTTTCACATGATGACATACACAAAGTGTTTCCTACAATGGATACACATTAAGTTAACACCAGTATTTTACCTATCTGTTGATTAACATTTTACAGCTATGGTCATTACAGAGCTGCCCCAGATAGCCCGGGAGATAAGATTCATGAGAACTGGGCATTAATATCCCAATGTTTGTCATGCCTGGTGTAAAGCACAGATACATGCCTTGCCTTTTTCCTGTGATTTTCTTAAAGACATTGAACCAGGAATGTGAGGCATGTGACTTATGGACCAGAAAGTCCCCTAATTCCACAGTAGGGGGTAATAAAACAGACAGGGTCATTGATAGACTAGCACCTGTTTACATAATCTGTTACTGTATGCTTATAAAAACAAAAGCAATTTAGTCATAAACTTATTATCACTGTAAATCAATAAAAACTTATTACCCCACTTTTTGACTAGGTGTCAAGTCTACAGACCATGACCAGACTGGTTTTATCTGATTAGGGGCAATAAAACAATTACCGGTAAGAGATTAGACCACATGTGGATTTGGGGGGGGGTCACTTATATAGTAGCTGTTCAATGTCTTTAACACAGTACTTGGCGTGGTGGTTAGGGTGGGGACAAAGAAATTTGAAAGGCAGAGCTGATAATCAAATCCACAACCTTTGGTTTAGAAGTCCAGCGTGTTACCACTAAACCTACGATCACCCCTAACACCAGCACTTACAACATTTAAATCAATCGTAATGTATATTTTAATTGTTAGTGACAATGACATTCATGGCCATTTGGCAACTTTTCCAAGCATACACTAAATGTCATGAGTAGAACCATTAAACGTCTGTAAGGTAGCTGGACGACTAGTTACATATGAAATTCTGTCCTAGGTTCAATTCAAACCTACGGCAGAAGGAGAAGTGACTTAACTAGTTAGAGACCATAACCACTTGACCACGAAGGTTGTCTATTTCAACCAAAAAACATCAAACAAAAATGTTAAACATTTGTTCAAACATAACCATTTAGCACTTGTTATATTTCACCATAACCACATAGTGGACTCATACATTCTTACTGAACACTTAATGTATCATAACAGCATACAATACTGGCTCATAAAAACCTGGAGAGCAATAGTAATAAAATATTTTTCAAATCTGAAAAATCCTAAGCAGTACATTCAATACGGCCATTAAAAAATAGGCTGCATCATTTATGAAATGAGCAACTTTAACTATACTACATCGTTCAAGATGGAATCTCTTTAAAAAAAAATTATAGAAAATATTCAGACTTTAAGAATTTTACAAGCTGAGTTGACTGCAAGTGGGCTCGACAAAAACACTCTACTTACCGGGTATTTAATTATTTGGGTTTAACGCCATTTTTCAACTATTTTTCTGATGTATATGGTAATTTACCCAAGCAATTTTCCCAGACAGTATTCTAAGCAGTTCTAACTCACCCTACCACAAGGCAACTTCTCCACATGCAGAGGAAAATCAACAATTTCTTGGAAGGGTACATGTATATTGTGGGCTCGGCGCAACACTGTTGTAACTTGTTCTTATTTCAACATGAGTTACGACACTGTTGCGTTGAACCCTCGATATATAACCTGTCGTGACTGGGAATCGAACTCGAATTGCTGGGTTACAAGACCAGTGCACTAAACACTGGACAAAGGCAGCGGCCCCTTAGAACACTAAATATTATAAAATCAAATGATATCTATATTACAATATGATTTTAAAATGAATTGACATGTAATATCATTTCCTCCACTTGTTTAAGTCTACCTTCAATTTTAACACAACCATAAACAAGAGGGCCATGATGGCCCTATAAATGCTCACCAGGAGAAAAGGTCATTTGGAGATTAACATTGTTGAAGTTTTCTATACGAGTCCAAGTAAGATCAAGTGACCCATCTGGGCCGTTTTTTATTCCATGCCCATTATATGAACAGATTTAAAAGAGGTCTATTAGACAAAGCTAGATACCAAATATCTTAGCTCTAGGCCTTGTGGTTTTGGAGAAGATTTTTTAATTTTTCCTATATAAGTCTATATAAATCAAGTGACCCCCGGGGCGGGGCCAATTTTGACCCTAGGGCAATAATTTGAACAAACTTGGTAGAGGTCCACTAGACAATGCTACATACCAAATATCTTAGCTCTAGGCCTTGTGGTTTCGGAGAAGAAGATTTTTTAAATTTTCCTATATAAGTCTATATAAATCAAGTGACCCCCAGGGCGGGGCCAATTTTGACCCTAGGGCAATAATTTGAACAAACTTGGTAGAGGTCCACTAGACAATGCTACATACCAAATATCTTAGCTCTAGGCCTTGTGGTTTCGGAGAAGAAGATATTTTTTTAATTTTCCTATATAAAATAGAATAAACCCCAGGGCAGGGCCAATTTTGACCCTAGGGCAATAATTTGAACAAACTTGGTAGAGGTCCACTAGATAATACTACATACCAAATATCTTAGCTCTAGGCCTTGTGGTTTTGGAGAAGATTTTTTAAATTTTCCTATATACGTCTATAAATCAAGTGACCCCCGGGGCGGGGCCAATATTGACCCTAGGGCAATAATTTGAACAAACTTGGTAGAGGTCCACTAGACAATTCTACATACCAAATATCTTAGGTCTAGGCCTTGTGATTTCGGAGAAGAAGATTTTTTAAATTTTCCTATATAAAATAGAATAAACCCCAGGGCAGGGCCTATTTTGACCCTAGGGCAATAATTTGAACAAACTTGGTAGAGGTCCACTAGATAATGCTACATACCAAATATCTAAGCTCTAGGCCTTGTGGTTTCGAAGAAGAAGATTTTTTAAATTTTCCTATATAAGTCTATATAAATCAAGTGACCCCAGGGCGGGGCCAATTTTGACCCTAGGGCAATAATTTGAACAAACTTGGTAGAGGTCCACTAGACAATGCTACATACCAAATATCTTAGCTCTAGGCCTTGTGGTTTCGGAGAAGAAGATATTTTTTTAATTTTCCTATATAAAATAGAATAAACCCCAGGGCAGGGCCAATTTTGACCCTAGGGCAATAATTTGAACAAACTTGGTAGAGGTCCACTAGATAATACTACATACCAAATATCTTAGCTCTAGGCCTTGTGGTTTTGGAGAAGATTTTTTAAATTTTCCTATATACGTCTATAAATCAAGTGACCCCCGGGGCGGGGCCAATATTGACCCTAGGGCAATAATTTGAACAAACTTGGTAGAGGTCCACTAGACAATTCTACATACCAAATATCTTAGGTCTAGGCCTTGTGATTTCGGAGAAGATTTTTTAAATTTTCCTATATAAAATAGAATAAACCCCAGGGCAGGGCCTATTTTGACCCTAGGGCAATAATTTGAACAAACTTGGTAGAGGTCCACTAGATAATGCTACATACCAAATATCTAAGCTCTAGGCCTTGTGGTTTCGAAGAAGAAGATTTTTTAAATTTTCCTATATAAGTCTATATAAATCAAGTGACCCCGGGGCGGGGCCAATTTTGACCCTAGGGCAATAATTTGAACAAACTTGGTAGAGGTCCACTAGACAAAGCTACACACCAAATATCAAGGCTCTAGGCATTGTAGTTTTTGACAAGAAGATTTTTTAAATTTCCTATATAAGTCTATGTAAAATCAAGTTACCCCCGGGGCGGAGCCAATTTTGACCCCCAGGGGAATAATTTGAACAAACTTTGTAGAGTTCCATTAGACAATGCTACATACCAAATATCTCAGCCCTAGGCCCTGTGGTTTCGGACAAGAAGATTTTTTAAGTTTTTTGTATTTGTTGCCATAGCAACCAGAGTTTTTAATGAAATTTAATTTTTTGAACAACTTTGAAAGGGGACCACCCAAGGATCATTCCAGCAAAGTTTGGTTGCAATCGGCATAGCCGTGTAGGAGGAGATGTTGTTTTAAGTAAACATGGACGCCACGTAACGACGCACGATTGACGCAGGGCGATCACAAAAGCTCACCCTGAGCACATTCGTGCTCTGGTGAGCTAAAAACAAAAAATTGGTCTCGACTTACGAACGTGTAAAACTTTCTCACACTAAATTTAGTCCTCCACAACTTATGAGTCAAATCAACTTATGACTGAATATAAACAGTACATTCTATTTGTTATATAATCCCTATGTTAACATTGACAACATAAACTAATATTGCACTATAATTAACAGTTACAAGTGCAGTCATACCTGTGTTAGAGGCCACCTCCGATCAAAGGCTACACTGTGAATAAAGGCCATTCTTTAAAAAATATCAATGACCATTTAGAACAAACTGACCTCCAAATAGAGGCCACCTGTCAAAAAATGTCACATTTAGTCTTTCCTAAGGGCGGCCTTCGTTCACATAACTGACTGCATTTCTAAAATAATTTGACGGCATTAGATATCAACAAAGGTTTCTCACTTTGAATTAAAGGTGCATGGCCTTTTTTCTTCTGTTTTGGGAACTTAATATAAATAAATTTGTAGATAAACTATCAGTTTTAAAAATTGTATTAATATGGGTTTATTGGAAAACTGCAAATAATCAATACTTTGTTATTCAATGGGATGAATCGGTCTTAAAAGTTTTCATGCATTTAATTCAATGGCTTATGTGCTCAATTATTAAAGAAAATATTGCAGTACATAGATGTCGTACCGCAGTACGTATGGGCCCGACACTGTATCGCAATATAGTTGCACCACTAGTAATCTACAACCTCAGACTGGTGGTAATTATTTCACAGAAATTATGTCAGGATCAAAATCTGAGATCATTCTCAAAGCAGCAAATACAAAATTACAAATGTTAGACAAACAGTCAGACCTGTGAACAAAGTCCACCTGTCAACAAAGGTCACTTTTGTCTTTCCCAAAGAGACCTTTATTCAGAGGTCATTTTGTTCTAAATGATCTTTGACGTTTCTTTGAGGAATGGCCTTTATTTACAGGTTGACCTTGATTTGGAAGTGGCTGCTAACACAGGTTTGTCTGTGCATGTAGTTGATTCTTTCAAAAGTGCAGAAGTTTGCATAGAGACTGTAATCAACAGTAATGTACAATACAGTAGAAACCCCCTAATCCAGAACCTCTCCAAACCGGAATCCTCCTCAATCAGAAAAATGTCCACGGTCCCGTTTCATTCCTTCAATATCGCATATGAAAAAAATCCTCCCAATCCGGAACCTCCGTATTCCGTAGTCCGGATGACTTTTGCGGTCTGAAATGCTATTTTATACTGATTTTTAAACTCCTCAATCCGATATTTATGCCTAATCAGGAATTTATGCAAAAATATATACAACATGTCATACTGTTTATTTGATCAACAATAAGTTCCCTAATTAGTCTCAGGGATTTACTGTTAGCATTTCCGTAGAGTACGTGGAAGGTGTCAGATTGTAAATAAATCTATCGTAAACAAAAGAATACAACTTATAGTTTGACCTCTCAATACTGAAAACACAGGAGCCTGTTATTCAATCAAAAAAAAAATTATTCTCAATAAAAAATTACATACGTATTTTTCTATATGTAGGTAATTTTTTATTGAGTATAATTTTTTTGGGATTGAATAACAGGCTCCTGTGCTGAAAACAACTACATTTGTAGTCTTTTTAACACTTTTACACAATGAAATCAGTTCGTACTTGCCTTTATTATTGACATTTTAAGGTAAGATAGTTTGACAAGTCAGGAAACATGTTTGTGAAATGTGAAAATATGCGGTGAAATCATAGGTTTTTGCAAACTGATAACCCTAGGCAATCGGAAGTGTGAACAACATGATGGCAAATTAAAATTGAATTATCATGTGTAATGTTTTCGTCACAAACTTCATGTCTGTACCAAGTTCACCAATAAAAATATTCGATTTTTGAGTTATTATTGCTTGATTTATAATTTAATGCAGTTCTATACTTTTTATTGTGCATCTTTTCACTTTAATATCGACAGTCGTTGTATATGGTTTCTTAAATTTTCGATTAAAAGGTCGAAATTTTATCAAGTCTTGTGTTTCAATTTGGTTTAACCTTCAGACACTCGTTCATATGTGCTCATTTGTGTACACAGTGTATTTTTACAGTCAATGTTTACCAGTCTCTTGAGGGATGAGTTTTCCCATACACACATTTATTAATTACAGCATTATTATTATAATATACATGTAATTGTAATAAAATACATCTAATGAACAATAAAATTGTATTATTTGTTCTGCATAAAACAAGAACAATGCACAACTGCCGACAACAAAAGAACAGGAACTACAGTTGTACTTACATACCAACAATGGCATACAACAGATGAAGTAAATCTTCCCTATAAACTCTAAATGGACAAAACCTCTCTAATCCGAAATCCTCTCTAATCCAAACTTTTTGGTCAGTCCGAAGGGAGTTCGGATAAGGGAGTTTCTACTGTATATACATTTTCATATGTTGATACAAAGGCAGGTTTTAATATTTGAATGTATATAACACAATGGTATTAATTGTGTCATGCATAACATGAAGTTTAAAAATTTGTTGCCACAAAAATAATGCCTACCTGTTTATTATACTGGTAAATTGGTCAAGTAATGTGTATTTACCCTTTTATCATATATAAGTGGATACCACAGCTTAAAACAAGATATATATGGTCAATTCTTTATATACTGGTAATTTTCATATAAAACATATACAGTCAAGACCTATTTAGCAGTAACCTTCAAATAAATGCCACGCTGTGAATAAAGGCCATTTTTTAAAAAAACCATCACTGATAATTTGGAACAAAATGATCTTCGAATAAAGACCTCCCGTCCATAAAGGACATATTTTATCTTTATCATGGGTGGCCTTTGTTCACAGGTTGGACTGTACAAAATATTCATAGCAAAAAGAAGGCAAATAGATGTATTGACCCAAAAAACACTGTGTGAACCATAATGACATATTTCTGCAATTACCAAAACAAGAGGGCCAAGATGAGCACCTGAGAACAAAGTCACTATAATTAATGACCAGATAATATAGTTTCCATCTCGTATAACCCAATTTTACGTAGATTTTGAGATCAAAACCAACAATGAAGGTATAATACTGTTAAACAAGCTAAAACGTAGCAAATTTTCTAATCCAAGGGCCCATAACTCTTGAAGTTGTGATTTGATTCCACCCATAACTGAACTCGTCCAAGACCGTAAGGTCATACACATTCATTGTAAATATGATTAGGATCGGTGAATAAATGAATGCGCTACAGTGTAAACAAAAAAAAATAAGCTAAAATATAGCAAATTTTCAAAGTCAAGGGCCCATAACTCTTGAAGTTCTGATCTGATTCTGCCCATAATCGAACTTGTCCAAGATATTTTGGTTATACACATTTACTGAAAATATCATTAGGATTGGTAAATAAATGAAGGCGCTATAATGTAAACAAACTCATATATAGCAAATTTTCAAAGTCAAGGGCCCATAACTCTTGAATTTCTAGTTTGATTCCACCCATAATCGAACTTGTCCGAGGTCTTTTGGTTATACACATTTACTGAAAATATGATTAGGATTGGTGAATAAATGAAGGTGCTAGAGTGTAAATAAGCTAAATATTGCAATTTTCTAATTCAAGGGCCCATAACACTAGAAGTTATTGTCCGAATTTGCCCATAATCGAACTTAGCCGAGACATTGTGGCCGTATACATTGTGAGCAAGTTTGATCACGATTTGTTATGAGCTGTGGATGCTAGAGTGTAAACAAACTAATTGTGGCCGGACGCCAGACATTCATCGATCCTAAAAGCTCACCTGATGAATCAGGTGAGTTAAAAAACAAATACATAATCATAGCAGCAATGTGAAAAAATGACTCATATTCAAAAGCAAAAATATTTTTAGAAAAAAAGTTGAATAAAGGTAAATTAACAGTAAGTGGAACAGTATTCCTAAAGTATCCTCATTTTAGAAAACCTATCTATTCCTGAAACACACCAAATAGGACAAAAGGACAAAATATAATCTTTCGGCGTGTGTGGGGTGGGGTGCCATGACTAGTAGGCAGCAGAGCTAAAAAACAAAGACGCTCATGATTCACACAAAATTGTCATTACATTCTTCACAATAAAGTCTTTATAAAATACATGTATTGGCTGCTTAGCAACCAATTTAATTGCAACTTCACTTTGTTTTAAAACAAACCAGAGACCACATATACTTCAATATGAATTTTTTTGACAGGACAAAACATATAATGCTTCAATCAAACTATCATTTACTCTTCCATTTGTACAATATGCAAAACTCAGAGTCTATCAACAGCAATGTAAGCACATACTAATTTACTGATACAATCATACATGACAAGTACCTCAACATGTCGATTTGACAAAAACATGTTCAAGTTACTGCCCCATATTTGCTCTTTGACCTTCAAGTGTGACCTTGACCTTGTAGTTACTACCCTCCAATGGGTTGTGTTGAACACACCAGCCCAGACAAAGCAAAGTCCATATGTGATCTTTGACCTTCAAGTGTGACCTTGACCTTGAAGGAACAGGCCTGGTTCTCGCACGCTACTCGCAGTCAAATGTAGGTGAACAATCAGGCTTATCAATCAAGTTATTTTGAAATCCATCAATAAACAACAATTTTACAGCCTTAACATGAAATGCAAAGCAACGGGACGGGACATTTTACTTGATTCAAGTATAGCCCCCACCATAGATAGTGGGTGGGGGTATAACAATCCCACATACCATATAATTAGCGTATACAAAAGCAGCAACATACAATCCAATATAATGCATCAAAAACATGCATTATTTTGAATACATCATATCTATATAAAATTATTATATACAATTACTATTTAACAATCATAACACAGTAATGCATTCAAACCAAAATATAGAACTTAAACGTTCAGATATATCAAACTATCCCAATTTATATACTGGTACAATTCAATACGTAATCAGGCCACCATAAATCAATAGATTAACAGAATTTTGTCACAATAATGTTTCCATGATAAAATACTCTGTAACTAACATAATTATATGCTTATGAAGCCATGCAATCTCACATCTAATATAAATATGAATCTAAATATGTAAGCTATGACTCAGACAGCTAATAATCTCATGAGAAAAAAACATGACAATTAGCATCAATAATGTTTTATGAAATTTCAAACACACTTTGTGTGAAGCTAGCATTTAATCACTAAGACAAACATTCTGACTAGGTTTGGTGAAGATACGATCAAAATTTGACATCTACAGTACAGTGTTAATAAGGTTTTCCTAAGATTTGACCTTGTGACCTGGTTTTTGACCCTAGGTGACCCATATTTGAACTTGTCCTTAATATCATTAAAACAATCAATCTGACAAGGTTTGGCCAAGATCCAATTAAAAACCATGACATTTAGAGCTTTTACAAGATTTTTACCTAAGATTTGACCTGGTGACCCAGTTTTTGACCCACATATCATTGAGGCAAACATTCTGACAAGGTTTGGTGAAGATCCAATAATAACTGTGAAATCTACAGTGTTAACATGGTTTTTCATAAGATTTGACCTAGCGACCTAGTTTTTGACCCAAGATGACCCATGTTCGAACTCGTCCAAGATATTATGAAGACAAACATTCTGACAAAGTTTCATGATCATCCAATCAAAACAGTGACTTCTAGAGTGTTCACAAGGTTTTCCAGCAATTTGCCCTAGTGACCTAGTTTTTCACCGGAAATGACCCATTATCAAACTGGACCTACGTATTATTAATATAAACATTCTGACAAAGTTTCATGAAGATCCAGTCAAAACAGTATTTTCTTAAGTGTTCACAAGGTTTTCCCTTATTTGGCCCTGGTGACCTAGTTTTTTACCCTAAATGGCCCAATATCGAACTCGTCCGAGATTTTGTTGATATCAACGTTCTGACCCAGTTTTGCTAAAATTGAGCTAAAAATGTGGCCCCTAGTGTGGTCACAACATAAAGTTTGACGACGCACACCGCACGACGCCGGACGGAGAGTGATCCTAATAGCTCACTTTGTCACTTTGTGACATGTGAGCTAAAAATGGGTGTTTAGATGATATTATACAAATCTACCTTTAGAAACAAGGTAATTGAAAACAGCAAATGGGAATTATATGATTTCAAAACATTTCAAATTGAAAAACTTTGTTGTTGCATTGATTATATGCTTAAAGCATTACTATAGTGCTTTTCCACTTCTAAACAATTGACAATTTCAAGGGTGTGACTGCTCCAAGAGCAAAAAGGCTGAAATACCCTAACCCCACCCCTTCATGCTTGCAAAAACATCTTTTTTGAGTAGGTCAGACTGAATCTGGACACTTTTGTTTCAATCATTTTAAGACAAAAAAGAGGAAATCAGCTGAAAGGAGGAAGAATCACACCCCTGAATTTCATTTAAACTGTCAACATTCTTTCAAGGTATGTTTTTACCACAACATTTTAAACCGAACAACAAAACTAAAGGTGCAGTTAAGTTATAAGTAATACTTGCTGGACCTATCTTCAAGCCAACAATATTTATAAACATTTACATGCATATCATGAAATTAACTTCAATATGAATTTATCAATCCAATGCAAAGAACAGCATTTTTAGTCATTTCTGTACAGCTATGTAATAATAACATAAATATTATTTATTTGCCAACAATAACCTATATCCATGGTAATATACCAAATAGCTGGATTAATAAATTTTCATCAACATAACTTAAAAGAACATTGTAATAACGTAATAAACATATCGTTTTTTAAGTACAACACTGTGGATTAACAAGTTTTTGGTATGTTTTTGAATAAGAAATAAAAAATAAAATGAGAAAATCCAATAACTGAACAAAAAAATTATTGAATTTTGATTATTTTTGTATAATGATTTTCAAAATATTACTTTCTGAGAGAGAAAACAAATAGGTGAAATCTCCGGTGTTTTCAGATCCACAGAAAACATTACAAACAACAATTAGTTGAGATTGGCAGAAAGCAACTGCTAACTTCTTATGAGTATAAAAAAATGATATCATATAAACTATCTATAAACAGTTAAACCACTGAAAACCGAAATTCTCTGAAAACCAGACAAATTTTCAAGTCACATTTTTTTTAATTTATCAAAAGTTCTCTGAAAAACCGGAATTGTCAGAAAACTGGACTTTTTTCTGGGGTTTAACTGTATTTATACAACCAAGAAAAATTATACATAATTATATAACATCTAGAATACTTCCCTTCTAATTGATAATTATCTCCTTTTCAAAAATCAACAAAAAAATGCATGAAATTGACTGCAAAACATTCATAGCAAAAGCAGGTGTGAAAATACACTAATACTATAATACAAAACATTTATTCCAACAAAAAGCTTTAAATATATACACACCAGAATATGTCACAGTATAACTTTATTGCTAGGTATCTTTACAGTTACATTCACAATAAAAAACATACAAAAAATTATCATAGCAATGTAATTGCCACAAAGCAATTAATAAAAGAGGAAAAAGAGAGCTTTCATCCATATGATAATAAAGTAAACACTATAAAAAATTAACAACCATCAAAAAGAGTCATGGAAAAAATGAAAACATCAAATAACAATTTCACAGATACAATAATACAGAAAGAATTTTAGAAATTAAATCAGTGATTTACAAAAACTTGAACATGAAACCTTAACCTAGAATCTACGTACACAGTAGTTTTGTATTTATACAAAAACAAAAGAAACATAAAAATATCCAGCATTTAACAAAGGATCACAATTCTACATTGACATGTTAGGGATAGAAATGATAACATTATTCTTTGAAAGAACAATTTATGTCTTAACTAGGGCTGTCCCGATACAGATCTCAGCCGATACGATACTTATTGTGATACAGTACTAACGATATGTGATATCTACGATACAATATAAAAGTACTTCGAAGATATTCGAATCAAATTTGTGGTCTAGCTTTACCTCATGCTGCTATAATGTCTAAAAATAGCTGCTAATGTCTATAAATATGTAGAACCCCCAGATATTAGTTGAGTAAGTATTGTCGACGATTAAATGAGAGTAAATTCATAAATCTAGTTCAGTTGTTGAACATCCTATGAGTTTTTAATGTAAAAGTAAATAAAACGCGATACGGCCGATACGCGACCATCCGATACGATACGCATATCGTTCAGCACTGTACCGGTATGTACCGGTACACGGCCATATCGGGACAGCCCTAGTCTTAACAAAAACGCTTGCAAGAAAACTCAAAACATGAGTAAAACAGACACAACCAGTTAAATAAGCATGCAATGTTCAGATGTGATAAGTTTTGAGGACGAACAAAAACCCCGTCAGTGGTTTGTTTACACCTTCCTGAAAAACTACGGAAGAGGTTTTGTTGTTCTAGTTAGAAAAACCGTAGCAGGTGTATTGTCCGGGATAGCAAAGTCGCCGACAAAGGTTTTGTATGGCAGCTGATATGTTCTTCAATTGATAAATATATGAGTCTTTATGCAGGAAAACCCGCCTAAATGACAAAATTTTATATATTCAAGATTGGTTCTTTTTGTAGCATTAATATAATTAATTAAACCATATTTACCTCTTAAAATAGTTACACAGTCAACAGAAAATAAATTATAAGAAAGCCGACCAACCTACAAAATCCTTGTTTAAAAATTACATGTATCATGAAAAAGTGTTTATATGTGATAGCAAAAAGTCCTTACACCATAGCTGTGTTTAGTACATTGTACATGTCAAGCAAGTTATGTTTCCTAAATAAAAGCATAGCTGAAAAGCAAAAACAAACATGAAAGACAACTATGAAAATAATTTATAACACCCCTGGCCATCCTTAAAAGATGTTAATTTGCAGTAACATAACCCATATTCATAACAGGGCCATGACTTTAGCGCCTACTTGTACTGTCGGACAAGAGACTAAAATATCCACTTGCCCCTTCCAAAAATGAACTTGCCCAAGTTATGGAACTAACTGATTAAACACTAAACAAAAGGTTTCCTGTAACAGTGTATTAGAATTAATATTAAACAGTATAAAATTTGCACTTTTATTCTGCCTTTTGAAATATGTTCACTTGCCTGTTTGGACAATAAGAATGTAGATTCAACTTGTTCTGATCTCAAACTTGGTCGCAAAAATCTATAGGATAACCTTTCACTGAAAAGTTGGAATGAAATAATTTGTAAAAATTACGAAATAAAAAATTTGGGGTCGGAAGATTTCAGATTGAGTCAGTTGTGTACCGGTAATTTGAACTATTTCTTAAGGATGACCCATACATGGAGAAATTGACAAAAGCAACAACAGAATACAGATAGCAACATTATCAAAGCAAACTGTATCTAGGTCACACGGCGACATGTTGTACATGACCTAAATTCCAGCTACGATATTATCATAAACTCAACTCCCGTCACAAAGCCACCGTTGCGATGAGAACTAAATCCAGCCACATAGCAAACCTTATTGACATAAACTTTGTGTAAGAACTACTCCCGTCACAAAGCCACCGTTTCGATGAGAACTAAATCCAGCCACATAGCAAACCTTATTGACATAAACTTTGTGTAAGAACTAATCCAAAGTATACAGTCAGATAATCAGGGTGAACTCAGTCCCAGGGAGTACCAGATACATTATTACTGTTCTTATGGTACTCAGACATCTGTGTCATTTCTTGTTTTGGTTCTATAAGTTGAACCTGTAGTAGTTCTTGCTCTTTCTGCAATGTGAAAAAAAAAATCTTGAAAATTCAGATTACAAGAAAAGAACATACAGGGTAAATTTTCTTATAATTATTGTATGTAAAATGTTGATTAATTTCTAACAAGAGTACCAGGTCACAAAATATGCCTGTCAAAATTCATTTTTCAATATGTCAAGGGGCATAACTCAGTAGTGCCTGGGCCGATTGGGCTGGTTATAGAACTTGACTGAGATCTGATTTCCGAATCATTTATCGGACAAGGTTTTGTGTTGAAAGTCACTGTGACCTTGACATACTGGCCTAAATATCAATCAGGGTCATCTAAATGGGACAACCAACCTCCCTACCAAATCTGAGGAGCTTAACCCAAATCGTTTTCTAGTTATTGGTCGGACAAGGTTTGGTTACGGACCATCCAACAGACATGTGCAAAGCAATAAACCCCTTTTCTTTGAAAGGGGGCATATTAATAACATAATATATCAAAACAAGTGAAGCTAGATTTTAATAAGAAAGTAAAACAACATATATACAGGTAATCAATATAATGTTACAAGGACAAAATACTCATACCGGTACTTAAAGAGATAAATGATTTACCAGGGCAATCTGCATCTGTACAGCTTGTAGTTTAACATTCAACATTTCATCCTCCGTACAGGCCTTCTTTGCTTTCTGTTCTAACAAGTTTACCTCTGTTGTCCTGTAATGCAGTCAATTATTTTATTCAGGCCAATATACATACCATACCTCCAAAGTACAAAGATATGTTTAGAATAAGATGCTGCATTCAATAAATGCCTATGCCCGAGCAGTGACAGCAGCACTTAAAGGCCCATTAGCTTTTATTAATTTAGTAATATAGAACAATTTCCTAAGTTACAGATATATAAGAAATATATTTTATTTACATGTACTCCAAAAACATTTTACCTTTCTTCAGCAACATCTTTTCAAAAAAATGTTCTAATTTTTTGCAATATCATTGAAAAAATTCTGTGCAACATTTCTATAATTTTTTATGTACTATGTGATTAAAAAAAAATTTGGAATGTTTTTATTGCAAGTAAAGTCAGGTTCACTGATAAGACATCCGTCTAAGTAAAATAAAACCTACTTTAATTTTAACATCCAAAAAGCTAATGGGGCTTTAACCTAAAAAATCCAAGGCAATCACTACATGCCCCTGCATCGTTTGTTGCTGGGCTACCTACCAACCCTTCTTTTTATTATCAAGTAACAGTTAACATAACATTTTTTTTCCAGCTTTATCTACAGAATAATGATTCACTGTTTAGTTTGTTTGTTTCATTGGATTTTACGCCCCTTTCCCACAGTCAGAATCAAATGAGGTGGACAGTTCACCTAAGCATCGCTCCTGGGAAGAACCAGTACTAGACTCCCATTCTCTGTAAGCAACTGCCTACTTTCTCACATAAACAAACATGGTCGGTAGCTGGTGTCGAACCCACAACCCTCTATCAGTGAGAGGTTACAGTGATTTGAAAGTCAGGGACCTTTTAGAGGATGTATGAAGTAAAATCAAATTAACAAACCACAGAGAATAGGATCTTTCATATCCAACACTTGATGTAGATGGTTCGCTATTCAACAAAAGTCCATTTTCATCATGCTGGAATCTACTCGGTACCTTCTGAGCACTGGGTAAAGGTGGACCAGCAAGGGGGGTAACTGCGGTAATTGGGACAGTTTTCATCGTCTGTAAAAAAATCATTTCATCATATAACAAACCATGGTAACATAAATAACTTTATTTCAACTTGCCCTACTTTATGTACGTGGAGGAACTTATTAAATCATTACATTAACGAAACCAATTACATAAAACGAAATCTGATTGGATCACTTGATAAATCTGACCTATGAAAAAGGCTGTTTTACATTTTTCATGAAATGGTTAGTGGAAAGACAAAAAAGACCAAAATGGATACGATATCAGTGTAAATAACCAATATTTGTATGGTTGCCCATTGAACAACTTCATAGACATTTTAACTTATTTTAACTCCTATGATTTTTTACTTGCCAGAGCAATCGGGCTGCAGCTGTTTTGAACACTGATGAAATATTGTTAATACATTGTACTAAATTACAGGAAGTAGTAATAGTATAAGAAAGTACATGACAGGGTAATATCTACTTGATGAACAAAAGGAGTTCAATATAACGGAAAATACATTAAGGAATAACAAAATATGCAAATTACAGTCAAACCTGCATTAGCAGCCACATCCAAATATAGGGTATTTTGTGACAAGTGAATAAAATAAGTCCATTCTTTTGCTCATGAACTTTCATGAATAGCATGGCAATAAGTCATTAAAAAGTTCCTGGTATCGTAAACCCTAGTTTTTCTGCCTACCCTGGACTTTTTATCTATTTTTCTTGCCAGTATTTTCATGTTTAAATGAATGAAAAAATCTACCAACCAAATATCTGTGGCTAAAGCAAGTGGGAAACATTTGAATTTGTTTATTTTTCTTACCTGAATATAAGTCCAATATTGAAAAGAAATTTAATGCTAAAATTGTTCGAAACTAAGTCTACTTAGGTTGTCTGTGTCACTGATGTCCAAGACGGTACACATACAGTAAAGATAGTACATCAACCTTGCTTCAGGCTCTGGTTTGACAATGTTATAATGATTTCTAATTTATATTTGATATTAACCAGTAAGGCCTAAATTAAAAATATGTTGGTTCGCCCTTTACCAACCCTGAATTTTAGAAGAGGGTCGGTAGGTAGGAAAAATATTTTATTTCTGAAATTACACTTCTATCTTGATGCATTCTATATTCATTTTATGTATTCTGCTACCATACAACCATTTATTGTGTGCTTTAATCAACCATAACAGTCATATACTCAGTGCCTTAACACACATTATTGTGTCCCTTCATTACTTCAATTTTCAAATGATACCTACTTCAAATGTTTATCGAAAGCATGTATATTTTCCCAAGTATAAAAATAAAGTTCTCCCAGATATTGCAATACATTTTTTTGAGTCGGCATGATTTTTTGGGTCGGTCGGTTAAGGGCAAAAAAACTTAATTTTAATTTAAGCCTAAGCTGAAGTCATATTGTAGACAATTAGGAGTAACGATACTTACATCATCGGCCATCACTTCTACAGGTGTAACATTTTGATTAGGGTTCTTGTTTACATTGCGAGATATGGGGCCATACTTTGATATAATCGGAGACCCCTCAACAAATGGTATATGATCTTCTTCTATAGAACTAGGAAAATCTGAAACACAAAAATTGTATAACTGTTGACTTAACACATAAGACAATATACAATGTGTACACATGTATCTAACTGGAGTTAGTCTGCATTGTAAGATTGGATTGGAAACTACTAAAGGAAACAGGACATTACAATAATAAACAGACCATTAAAAAGAATAATTATATACAATGATAAACAGTCCATTATAATGATAAACAGACCATTACAATGATATACAGGACATCACGATGATAAACAGTCCATTTTAATGATAAACAGGCCATTACAATAATAAACAGACCATTACAATGATAAACAGTTCATTACAATGATAAACAGTCCATCATAATGATAAACAGGCCATTAAACAGATCATCATAATTATAACAGACTAATTTACTGATAAACAGGCCATTATTATTATGATACAACAAGAATTGAACTGGAAATAGAAAATATGGATGATCAATTATTACAATAGATAAATAAAACTAACAAACCATGATAGGAGTGAGACGAAGGTTCAGCAGACCAGTACTCTGTAGAATCAGACGGCCAGTAACTTGTAGGTGTAGTGTAATTCTGTCCCGATGAACTAACATAGCCTTCTGAATAACTGTTAGTGGCAGAACTGTTCATCATGTAGTCAGATTTTGAAAAAGATGACGCTCCAACAGAACTCTTCAAATATCCAGAAGATGCAGGAAAAGTTGACACCACATCAGAAGTCTTCAAGTAAACAGAAGACGTTGAAGTTGAAGAGACACCAACAGAGCTATTTACATTATACATGGAATATGTTGCATAAGACGAGGCATCACCAGCATACGATGAGGCTACAAAAGATGAACTTTTACCGTAAGACGCATTCCCGCTACTCATCACAACAGAGTTATAGATAGATGAATTAAACACATTGCTTTCTTCATATTCTGATGTAGGTTTACTTGTATTGACACCATGTGTACTCGAAGTGGGGCAATTCAATTTCGTTTTAGTCACATTGGTGTCATTTTTCTCTGTCTTCGTTTCATAGGCTTCTTTCTGGGTGTTATCATTTTCGTATGATGACACTTTTGAGCCATGGTCCCTTCCATAAGAGGAAGTTTTTGTCGCGACTGATGTCGCTTGTCTATATGTTGAAGTGTTCGTGCCTCCGATCAACTCGGCAGACTTTCTGCTAGTCCCTCTGTAACTGCTTCTAACTGGGCTTGCCATAGAACTGACAACATTATAATATGAAGATGCTGCTGAATATCGTGATGCTGTGTTAGTTTGCTCGCTATATGAAACAGATGGACATGGCGTAGATGGAGGAGTGGTCATTGGAGAATCTAAAGTCTGGGTAACATCTTTTAAATATGGGAAATCCTGCTCATCATTGTCCCATTTATCTTTCTTTTCCTGTAAATAATAAATAAAGAAAACAAAGATATCAGGCATGGTTTTAAAAAATCAAAGCATAAGACTGTAAACTGTAAACAAGAAGTAAAACATGAATTTGACCTTGATCTTTGACACACTGACCTCAAAAACAATAAGGGTCATCTACATGGGAAGATCAACCACCCAACCAAACCTGAGTTTAGGCCAAATTGTTCATTAGTTATTAGTCGGACAAAGTTTGGTTACGGACAGTAGACTTATCTCATAGGTTAAAACACGGATAATTGAACTCACAGTGTGTTTTTTCTTCTGTTGCTCGGCACTGCCCACACTTTCTCCATGACTACTGTACAGACTAGAACTTCCTTCAACAGGGCTGCTATCACGATCTGCAAAATAACGCACACAAAATAGGCACAGAAAACTACAGCAATTCAATAAACCTAGATTCTCTATAATCTTACCCTTTTCTAAATCTCTGTCCACTAATAAAGGTCATTCTTATAAAAACATTATTGATTACTTGAAACAAAATGACCTCTGAATAAAGGCCACATGTCATTAAAGGCCATTATTAGTTTTTCACAAGGTTGGCCTTTGTTCAAAGGTTTGACTGTAATTCAATTAAAAAAAAATATAAAGAATATTTTTTATCTGATACTGCAGAAGAATAAATAGGACTTTTAATGCGCATGTAAATATTAGTTCAAACAAAAATTCCTACCTGAACATTTAAGGGTACTGACAGTCCAAGATGCCATTATACTGTCATTAACAGATCGCGGTGGGACACCAGATATGGCCCCTAATCTCTCAAATATCTCTCCATTAGAAGGATCAGTTCTCTTCAAGCTTAATGGACCAGTGTCTAATGGCTCAGGATGTTTCAACGTGCTTGTATAAACTGCCGCTTCATTGACATCTACATTCTCAAACCTGGACATTGATAAGGAATGCTGTATAGAACATGTTATTAGTAAATGAAATATTAGCAATTGAATCAAGACACATAAATCCATAGACCGATATATACAAAAATATGAAGCAGTTGCTAACAAGATGACCTTGACCTTTGACAAACTGACCTCAAAATCATTAGGGGTCATCTATATGTGATGACCAACTTCCCAACCAAATCGGAAGAGCTAAGGCCAAATTGTTCTGGTACTGGTTAGACAAGGTTTGGTCACAGACAGACTGAACGAACGACCAACTGACATGTGTAAAGCAACATGCCCCTTTTCTTCAAATGGGGGCATAATTAAGCTACAAACACTTACTGGAACAAATTTGGTAAATTTTCTGACAATTCTTCCAATTTATGTTCATGTGCTAAAGTTTCTTTGTTGATATCTTGTAATTGTTGAATCAAGGAATTTCTTCTCTCTCTCAATGTATTCAATGATTGTCTCTGCAATTAAAGAAAAAGTCAAATTTTTAGAACTTTTCATAAATACAGTTTTTATTTTTATCTGTTTATGTGGCCACCTCAAAATAAAGGACATCCTGTGAAATAAAAGCCATTCTTCTACTAAAACCATCATTCACTATTTAGAACAGAATGACCTCTGAACAAAAGCCAGCATTTAATAAAGGCTAAATAATGTATTTGACTCTTTCCCATGGGTGGCCTTTGTTCACAGGTTTGACTGTATATATTAGTAACTATTTTTAATGTTAGTCTAGTTAAATGTTCAATAATGTTTTCATTATGATGTTGTAAACAAAATTACCATGTTTTCATATATTTAGTTTTTTTATTTATATACATATACTTAAGGATAAAAGTCTTGTCCGGATAGGGATTTCTGTGAATATTTCAAAACTACTAAAGCTACATCTCTGTGATTTAGCCTACCTTACATGGTCTTTCATTCAATCAAAATACTTATGAATGACTCGTAGTGCCTTCTTTCCAATGGTACAATGATTATTCATGTACAATCATAAAGAAAACAAATAAAGCATTTTTGTAGACCAGACAAGATTTTTGTTTATGAGTATATAATAAATAAATAAAAATGTAAGATAGAAATAATATTTACAAAACTTACATATAGTTTAGCATTCGGTTCTGACATCAAAGGGATTGTAGACATGCCAGGACTACCATATGAATGAGACATCTTTGTGTCAGATTTCTACAAAATAAATCAATAATTGTACAAGAAAAGTAACTCTGTCAAGAATGTTTGTTTGTTTGAGTTATACACCCCTTTTCAACAGTGTGTCATATGAGGCAGGCAGTTCAACTAACCATCATTCCTGGGAAGAACCAGTACTAGACTCCCCATCCTCTGTAAGCAACTGCCTACTTTCTCACATAAAGAGACATAACTGGTACCTGGGCTCGAACCTACAATCCTCTATTACTCAGTATGAGCTTACAGTGATTTGAAGTCAGCGACCTCAACCACTCGACCACAGAGAGGGTTGTCTAAAGTCAACAAGAGAGTAGAAAGTAAGTTCTTACCATTTGTCTAGAGCTGTCCTTATACTCTGCATTAGATTGTATACTTGGGGACCACTGTTTTCCTTTCTGTTGATATTGAGACATTTTGTCCTGAGCCATATTATGAGCAGGGCTGTCATCTTCATTGCCATGGTAACCATTATAATTATAACCCGGCTCTTTCTCTTTAGCCTCTTCATAATCATTCCCATCATCATCGTTGTCATCGTCATCATTGTCGTTGTCATCATATGTGCTCCATTCTGAATGTTCATGACTAGTGCTGCTTGTCTGATATCCGACTTCATCTGAGGAGTTGTAATTGATATTATGTCTATCAAGATTGTCATCCCACTGTGTGACTTTATATTTGTCTACTGTCTCCGCTCCGGTATTATCAGTATAGTAATTCTGTTGTTCCTTTCTTTGAGCATGTCCTTGTGAACTACTTGGAACCTTCCGCGAAGAAATATTCTGATAATTTTGAGATTTTCCCTTCACTTGTTGTATTCCTTCCACAGCATCACCCAAAACCTGTTTACCTTTAAAGTCCTTATTAGATCTTGCTAAGTCAGCGTAACTTTGAGATATTCCTTGATTTTCATCCACCTTGTCACTGGACTTTGTTAACTTTATGTCTCCTGGACACTGCTTATGTCCCTTGTCATCTGTCCAGGAAGATGAAGCTAGATTACTATTCATATCACCACTCCTGGGCTCATTCTCATGTTTGTCACATATACATTGTTTCTGTTGCAGCTGCTGCTGTTGTTGTTGTTGATAATGTTGTTGTTGTCTTAAGCGATGCTCCTCTTGCTTCTGGGAACATGCTGAACATTTCTCACACTGGTTCCCGGCAAAATTCATTCCAGGTCCATGGTTTGAAACACCACACGAGGGGTTCCAGGGTTCCGCAAAGGGGTTCAATGAAGTAAAATAATTCTCATACTGCATCTGGGAACTTTCAGGGGTCATATAACCCTGTGAATAATAAGGGTTCATGTACGGTTGCATTGGGTGGTATGCTGGGTAATGTCCGCACATCATGGTATGCATGGGAAATCTTGGCCCCATCATAGTAGCCCCTGCAATAGAAACCACAATTGAGCATACAGTGCAACCTCCAAGAACAGACACCTCCGAACCACAGCCACCTCCCTGTTACAGCCAAATACATAAGCCACCCAAATCCTTTTACTTTCTTAACCTCCTTACAGCAGTCATTTTTGTCCTTCCAATTGGTGGCTGTTATAAGGAGGTTGCACAGTAGTAATCATGAAAACTTGTTCAATAGTATTAGTCAAGTACAAAAATACCCGAAACATGAAAATATTATCAAGTCAGAAATGTCAAAGCCGATGTAAGACCTCTTGTCCTGAAAGAGGCTACAGTTTTATTATCCACTGCCATAGTTTTATCAACTACCAGTGTATCATTTTAAATTTAAAAACGTAATTAAATAAGGTAAACATACATAATTAACATAATAAGCAAACAATAATTCATGTACCAAACTTGCTAGGGTGGCCTAACTGAGAAATCTAATAAATTTACTTTTTTAATAAATCCATTCATTAGGGAATACACATTCATAGAAATTAAGACAAAGGTTTTAAATTACTTCTTAAACCATATACTTGAAGTGACAAATTATAAGAAACTTTGTTGAAAACTAACTGTAAAACATAACCCATTGATAATACTTTAAAGCCTACATAATGGCAGTCTTCGAATTTAGTCCATCGAAATGACCATTGGTCCAGTAAATTTGAAAAGGTCCAATCGTCCAGTATATTTTTCAGTGCTAATTTTACCATGTTTCAGAACAATTTTTTAAAATCTGAAACTCTTGAAAAATGTTTTTTAGTCAAATTATATAAAATCTTGTGTGTACTCATTTTGGTCCACTAAAAGTTCATTTGGTCCAGTAAAGTTTGCATTTTAACTTGACTCAATGTCCAGTGCTTTAAAATGGTTTTTGTGAAGACTTTTTTGATTGGTTGTTACAACTTACCTGGAGTACCATAAGGACCCATATATGGTGGCATAATTCCTTGCATCTGATGCATGTTAGATGGCATTCCCTGAGGGACTCCAAGCATCAGGTTTCCAGGCTGTGCATTGTTTGGTAGCATACTCCCAGGACCCATGGGGCCTGTTGGTGGTGGACTCTGGTATGGACTCATACCTACAGCTGCTACCGGTCCCTGGGGCTGCTGCATTCCCTGTTGTATGCCTGGCGGGACAACATTACCAGCTTGTAAAATTGCAGTATCTCCATTGGGTGGTATAACAACAACGGGTGATTCTATAATTGGAGGCGGGACAGACTGATTCATAGGAGGGGCATATACAGGAGGTTGTCCAGTGGGAGTGGCCAGTTCCTGAACTGGTTGAACCATTTCATGAGGGGCACCAATCATTTCCACACCACCTGGTGACTGGTTGGTTCCCATGTTGACCAATATATCACGCTGTACATTTAGTTGCTGGTTCCTTTCATTTGAAGAGTGTACTTGTGGAATAGCATGTTTTTGTTGAGAGGTCTGGAGTGGCACTCTGTGGTCAGGATTTACTAAGCTACCTCTTGGTCTGGTAGTAGATTCATTCAGGTTGGTTGGGACTCTACAATATAACAACATATATTATATCAACTATTTGAACATATTTTATATTTAATTCACAGAAAGAAAATAATTAATGTAAGAAAGTCAAAAAAAGAATACAAACATTTGCTTTTATACAGAAATGTTTAATAAACAATTTCAAGAAATAGTTGTGAAAAAAAGTTTTTATTGTTTGTATCAGTTTTATGCCCCTTTTCAACTGTCAGAGTCATATGAGGCAGACAGTTCACCTAACCATCATCTCTGAGGAGACCCAGTACTAGACTCCCATTCTCTGTAAGCAACTGCCTACTTTCTCAAATAGAGACATGGTCAGTAGCTGGGATCAAACACACGACCAAGTATCAGCGAGAGGTTACAGTAAATTGATTTCAGCGACCTTAACAACTCAACCAGGGAGATGGATCTGGGAAAAAAGTGGACAATTTTGCTCTTAACTGCAAGCATATAGAAATGATCAGATTATAAGTACAGAGTTTTAAATTTCATAGATAGCAATTTGAGAACAAGTATTTTCTATACCTTTCTTCATCTCTGTTACAATGAGCACCACTACCAGTACGTCCTGTTCGTTTGTTTTTCTGTCGATGTCTACAGAAAAGATACATACATTTTTTCAATTCAATAAAATCTAATAATTAAAGTAATTAAAGTGAATAACGTAAATATATGTTTATATCACAGACCCTTTGATGCATTAGGGCTGTTGCTGTATACCTGTACTTGCGTACATCTCGGAAGGCTGTTGAAGCAGGTATGACTCATTTATTGGCAATTATAAAGCATGTATCATATTATATTTCATAACCTTCATTCATAAAATCTTTCATAGATAAATGAGCTATGACTAATAATTCAACAACAAGTCAGAGATCAAAACAGTGTCCATTTCAACAGAAACACACGTCTCTATATACAGTCAAACCTGTGTAAGTAGCCACCTCTGAATAAAGGCTGCCCTGTTAATAAAAGCCATTCTTTAAAAGGAATCATTATTAAGAACAAAAGTACCATCAAATAAAGGCCACCTGTCAATAAAGGCCATAATATGTATTTCCCTAGGATGGCCTTTGTTCATAGGTTTGACTATATATCTATACAAACCTCTCCAGCTCGTCCTCGGAGTGTGCAAATGTACAACTGGAACCTCGTGGGCAGTTTCCTCGATCAATGTAGTCCCTACACATACTAGTTTTATATCTCAAGTTAAAAGGTGTGAGAAATTCATGTTTTCTGGAGCCCGCATTCTGTAGGAAATTTACTAGACCTTCAACAACTGTCTTCACGGCCCTCATTACACCATCTAAATTCTCCCAAGTAGGACATGGTACTTCTGTAAGAAAGAATAAGTCATGAATAATACAGTCAAACCTGTTAACAAAGGCCACCCCTTCGAAAGAGAAAATATAGTTTTTTTGAAAGGTGGCCTTTACCTGGAGGTCATTTAGTTCCAAATAATCAGTGACTGAGCTTAAAAAGGTGACCTTTATTCAAAGGTGGTCACTAACACAGGTTTAACTGTATATAGATTAAGTATCATGAAAAAAAACCACAACATTTTAATGAGATTCTGAAGACTTCTAAAGCTCTCCTGAAACAATCAGAACCTAAGACCTCTATACCTTAGTATGTAAAAACAAGAACGCTGCGTTCAATAAACGTGTATGTCCCCAGTGGCATGCTTGTGCAGCAATAGCCCATTTGAACAATGTCAAGGTCAAAGTCGGTGTTTGATAATTATGGTCGGATTGAGAATGGTCATAAGCAACAACTGTAGAAGTATGAAAGTGTTCTAGTAAAGCAGTATTGGTGCTAGATGAAACGGTAAAATCTACTTAACCTTGTACCGACGGATGGACAGGGCAATCACTATACGCCCCGACATCAAAGATGCCGGGGGCATAAAAATAATAATGATAACTCAATACAAACCTGGACTAGGATCAATATTAGATAAGAATTCCAGCTCAGGATGTAACTTAGACAACTTGTGTGGATCATTAGTTCTCTGAAGAGCTATCAACAGTTCACTTACACTCTGAGAAAAAGTCTGTGGAGTTTGAAGCTGAAATATTCAAATTTTAAGAAACATTAACAGAGTTTGAACTAAACTAGAGCTGTCACAGAGGTGACTAATACCCCCGCCACCGCTTTGACACTAATACTGCAATAGTACACTATATGGCTAAGTTCAGGGGGACATAACTCTGCAATGAGTGCATCAATGGGCATGGAAATTTGATGGTGATAACATATACCAAGTTTCATTGCAATAGCTTTAAAAATGTGGAAGTAGTTCGCTCCACAAACTATATGCGGACGGACAAACTGATCGACAGAGTGACTCCAATATACCCCCTCTCAAACTTCGCTTGCGGTGATATAACTAACAGTTCGAAATAATTTTTAAATTTCAGAGCCTCAACAGAGGGGAGACAAGATACAAGAGAACCAGGCATTTATTTCCCTACTCTATTTTTTTAAAGCACCAGTACAAACTATATGTTGGCTATTGAAAATAAACAATTTACCACTAATCCATGTACATGATTTTGAGAAAGCTCACTAGCAGCCTGAATAGAAGTTTACTTGCCCCATACATTGAGCTAGTACTAAGTGGGTTAGTGTGATCTTTACTATGAAGTATGAAAAGTAGCAAAAAAACTTAATGATATCAGTACCTTGTCAATGATAGATTGCATGTGTGATTTGTGGGTGGAGTCACCATATAACAAAGATGACCATTGGTCAGGAGCTATTCTAAGACCGCCTTCCATTGCTATCTGAACAAAATAATAATACTAGTACCTTGTCAATGATAGATTGCATGTGGGATTTGTGGGTGGAGTCACCATATAACAAAGACGACCATTGGTCAGGAGCTATTCTAAGACCGCCTTCCATTGCTATCTGAACAATCTGTGAATCATGTTCTCGTCTTAAAGTTTCGTAAGTGCGATACTCTTCTTTTAGCTGCATCAAGGAGGATTCTTCATCTCTCTTGGTCACCTAGAAAATGTTAACTGAGATAAAATATTTGGTTTCACTAACAAACTTTATAACAATCATAGCACATTTATCGATGTGTAGTAAAACAACAGTCTTTCAATACATAGGTCAACCATAATGGTTACATTTTGCACCAAAATTTACAAACAAGAAGTCTTTATGAAAAACAGATGCCTCCTGCGACCTTGACCTGGTGACCTCAAAACCAATAGGGGTCATCTATGTGAGATGACCAACCTCCAAACCAATATGAGGAGCTTAGGCCAAATAATTATGTAGTTATTGCCCGGACAAGGTTTGGTTAGGGACAGACAAACTGACTGACCGACATGTGCAGAGCAATATACCCCTTTTCTATGAAAGGGGGCATAATTGGCCAAATACCTTTTATCAGCAAAAATCACAACTATAGCTCAGGTACAACAGTCACAACAAAGGTCAATTATGGAGATACGACATCACTAGAATCATGACACACACTGGTAATAAAATAATGTTTTATACCACAAAACATCTCACTTATACATTGGAACATCACATTCATGAATAAGAATGATTCTATCATCTTAAAAATCAAATAAATCAAATGTTTTAATATTTGATGCAACAAATGCATAAACTAAGTTTTAGCAATATTTTGCTGATGAATTCTTTAAACAACACAAAAGTCAGTAAAAGACAAAAATAAAATCTTCATTTTACAATTGTATGTCTTAGTGGTTATTAGAAAAAGCACTTTTTAAGGAAAATCCATTATTGAAAACATAATGAAAAACCTTGAAGCAGGATGCTCTGTATAAGAGTTGTACAACATGTCCAATAGCTGTCTTAGATGCCTGGGGATACTGGGCTTCTAATCTCTGCACAACAAATAAAACTAATACTTTTCTCGACAGGGCCGATCCATCTTCAAGGGCTAACAATATAAGCTTCAAAACCTCTTCTTGCATTGCTGTAATAATAATAGTACCACTGATAATAATTCTGATGTGGAGTACAGTCCAACTTGTGAACAAAGGCCACCTTTTGGAAAATACCAATATGTGGCCTTTATTGACAGGTGACCTTTATTCAGAGGTCATTTTGTTCTATATAATGAATGAAGGTTCTTAAAAGAATGGCCTTTATTAACAGGGTGGACTTTATTTAGAGGTGGCCTCCAACACTGTATTAATTATAGCGTGGACACCATCCTCAAACAATCCTCAAGCAAATTCTCATTTCTGTATAAGGTAGGGCTGTCCCAATACAGATCTCAGCCGATACGATACGTATTGCGATACGGTACTAGCGATATGCGATATCAACGATACGATATAAAAATATTTCAAAGTAATGAAAAACGTTGTAATATTAGTGTTTTTTTTGGGAACACATATTTGTTTGGTGGTAGAAAGTCCTACTTAACTGTTAAAAAGATGTAAAAATAAAAGTGTCCTGTACTTAAAGTCATCAATTTGATTCACCTAAATTATGTTAGTTGATTTTGTGGAAATTAAATAATTATGAGAAATTTTACAAAAGAAGCAAGTTTTAATATATGTCCCATAAATGACCTTATATCAAGAATAGAATCTAGCCACATAAAATTGTTTAAAGAATAAGGGTTATGATTTGTCAAATTGATTAACAATACTAAATTAATAATGAATAATTAATCATATGATGGTGAGACATTTGTTCTAAGGTTGCTAGTCCCACCACTATACTTGACATCGCGTTGACACTTCTTACAGACAACTACGTGCTTGTTTCATTAATCGGCAAACCAAAATGCTGCCATATTTTTATGTAAAATTACATGGTGGCGTAATACAAATTTTTATAAGTCAATTTCTACTTGACAAAATCTGAATACTAGCTAGTACTAGTATTCGAATCGAATTCGTTGTCTAGCTTTACCTCACGCTTCTAATGTCCATAAAGAGAGTAAATTCGCAAATTAAGTTCAGTTGTTCAACATTCTAAGAGTTTTTTTAATATAAAATAAAAAACCACGATACGGCCGATACGAGACCTTCCGATACGATACGCATATCGTTCAGCACTGTACCGGTACGTACCGGTACGCAGCCATATCAGGACAGCCCTAGTATAAGGTTATTTAAATTTCTGAGAAATTAACTTACGTCGGTAGAAAAAAAAACGTTGTAATACATGCAAATCATATCAGAACTGTAATTGTTGACTGAAGATTAGTAGATGGTCTCAACTCTAATCTGTCAAGTTGCTATATTGAAATTATCTCAGCATTTCTACTATAAATACAATTCAGCTGCATATGAGTTTCACAACTACAATGTAGCTAAGCATCTACATTAAAAGCTGTTTTCAGTTAATGAATATCATATAAAAATAATAATGTAAACATAATTATGGTGTCCTTTCTTTGTGATGTCACAAATTTTGTGATAATTTTCTGATATGTGTTTGAATTCTGATTATAAAGATCAATCATATGTTATCATAATTATCATTATTCTTCATTTCTGTATGCTTTATAAATTATTCAGTTTTCATTTCCAATTATGGAACTGTTAAGTTCAGTTTTACCATGTTACAATATATCTTCTCTGTTACATTTCTTTTATTAATACATTATGTATACATATCTGTAAATAGGTTGTCCTCATGGGCCGCAAGGTTTAATGGACTTGAATTTCATTTAAACTATTTTGTTATAAAATAAAAAATTATCAACAACAACCAACCTGGACCAAGAAATTGACATCCTCTGCCTCGGACAGCTGCCCATAAATTTGATGATAATTGTTGAGGATTCTGATGCTGAAGAATTAACTCAGTTACTGTGCGTTCCCCAAGGGATCTAGCTGCACGTAATGCTCGTGCCCTACCCTCTTCCTCAACTAACTGGCAATTAACAAGCGTAATCAGTTTCCGCTGCATGGGCCGACTGAGTGCACTATTTGAATTTTGAGTGTTACCATTGTTTGTAAGAGGCAAGGAAATTATTGAACCTGTGCTAGCTAAAAGTAAAAAAAACATTTTCAAAATCATAATGAAGTAAAAGTAATATACTGACAAATAATAAATTTGATATTATACAGTATGATACAGAAAAGAAAATTATGTGTATGAATTATTGTACAAACACCATTAACGCTGTATACATTTTATATTGAATGCATGAAATATTTGACCCAAGAGATCCATGCATCAAATGATCTATTTTATTCTATGTGCCAGTCAACACATGGCAGAGTAAATTTATTAATCAAAATCAAATTAAAATTATTACCATGAAGTGGAAAAATCTTACCATTGGAGCCATAATTATGATTTTGTTTCTTATAAATGAATCAATGGTAGCACATAATAATTTAATACTTCCCTAAATAGATTTTTTTGGATAGCTTCATGAATAGTGGAAGAGATATATTGACTAGTACTGACAGTAGTTAGGGTGTTTTTAAACTTACTTGAAGATACTGGTTTCAGTAACAAGGCCAGCTGCTCCACACATTTTCTAGACCTTTCATAATATGTTTTATGCTCATTTGATACACAATCTTTCTTGCTGTCAGGAGAAGCAGTCGCACTAACTAGTTGCAATAGGGCAAAGTTAGCTGGCAACTCATCTATGTCTCTGGATATCAATGACTGGTCAAAGGGGCATTTTCTCTGTTGGAACTTGGAAAGGCAAGTCTTACAGACTGTATGGCCGCAGGCAAGACTGATAGGCCTATACAGTTGTTCATTGAATACATTATAACAGACAGGACAGGATAAAAACTCTGTCCATTGTGGTGCTTGAATTGGCATTTTTCTTTAATGACATCTGAAAGAGATATATACATGCATGCACAAATACTTAGAATTACTGAAAATCAGAAATTTTATATAACATAGTCATTATAATGTTTATTGCATCAAAACATTCAACCAAACGTTTATGCACATATCCGCCAGGGCCCTCAACATTTTTGGGGCCGAAATTCGGCCCCATTTCCCTCCAAAAATAATATACTTTTTTCCCTTATTTTTGATAAAAGTTCCCCTAAAAAAATTATTTTTCATAAGTGGTTGATATTAAGCTATTAACCTTTGATTAATTGTATATTAATGTATGTTATATATTTAAATACCGCTATTTTAAGCTTAAAATGTTTATTGCAGGGTAATAAGGCAGTTGAAAAAATCTCAGGCTGAAATTCCCCTTTTTCCTCAAAATGACGCGAAATTCCCCTAACTGAGGGCCCCGAGCCCCTTCCCTTAAAGTGCAGCTAGGGACCTGACAACATAAAGCAATACTGGATATCTGCCAAATTCGGTTAAAATTGAGATTTTATACGTTTTCATCACTCATAATTTTTGCAGCCACTTTGGTCGAACTTTGGCTAAAGTGGCGATGTCAGCGTGGGCCCTGGTTATAAAAGTTTCTGAGTTCAGTCTCAACCGGAGCTTGGAGTTCGTTTCTGAGCTGGGATATTTTAGACAGTATCAGCTCAAAATTTCACAATCAATGGTCTGTTGATCCATCAATATTTACCGGACCAAAAGCAATTTAGGCAGGCCTGGCCTGGCCCCGAGGTCATAAAACTATGGAGTTTGGTCCCATAGCTCAGAAATCGCAGGTTTTAACACAGGGTACATGTTAGACAATCCAATAGCATAATTTCTACTCTTACTCTATAAGAAGAAACGAGCTGTCTTCAGTTGGTTTATGGAGGGGATTCGCCCCAAAGCTTGGCATAAGTGGGCATGATACTGTACATACATGTATGCATTACATTGCAGTTCATTGTGAAATGATTTGATTCTATGGACGCATGAACAAGCGTCTTAAGCTGTTGACTTTGGAGAGGACAATTCCATAACTAAAATGGTCTACTCAACAAGATGAAATAAAAAAGACCAATTTAGTTATGGGACACAGAAATGGGCATGGACAGGTAAATTTGAAATTGCACCAAAGTAGTTTGGTTGTAATCGACGAGTCGGTCGTTGGTATTAGAGTAATTCATTTCGTAAATACTCAAAGACATTTAAATATATCGATAAATCGGATAATTTGACAGATCTATCTGTGATCAATGCCAGTGGATTTTTTTCGGTTAAGATTCGTAAATAATAAGGACAACATATACATGGATGAAATGAGGTATACTATGGAATCATTTTAGAAGTAAGCATCTTATCTTACCGAAAAGACGCCAGAATTACATCTAGCATCATCGGACAAAATCAACATCTCCGAATTTGATGTTATTTTCTTCATCCGCCATTTTGATTCGTTTAAAATCCGGTATATCCAGAAAGCCGTTCTTCTTTAGGCCGGAACAAAGCGACTAACGACACGACTAGAGACTTAGACTCAACAAAGCTTGCATTGATATTTTTTTGAAATTTTCAAAACTACCAGTGTCTTTTTTGAAGGGGAAAATATAGCGCAATAAACCAGAAGAAGGGGAAAATATGAAATATAAACAATTAGATATATTTTTTTTGTCAATCTCTTCACACAGTCTCCGCCAGGTTCACGTAGGCACAGACTACTTCAAGTTCTCTTTTTATCCGTATACTACTGTCCTGTGGAACGGTCTACCTCCAAATATTGCTGTCATGCCTAGCCTTGATTGTTTCAAGCAGGCAGTTTCAAAACTGAATTATTAGATCAGCAAAGGATGTTTTTAACACTTTTTAAACCTCTTCTCTTCAGAGCTAACACAGTTAATTAATGTACCTTCTTCATTTACTACTCACATTCTCACTAATTACTTGGAACTTTCCTTGTAGTTATTTTATTCTCTCTCTTCACTAATCATGGCACGCACCCCTGTCCATAACACTCGAAAGAGGAGTGTGACAGTATTGATAGATAGATATATATACATATATAGTATCAAGGACTTATATACATACATATATGTATGTATTTATATATAAGTCCTTGATAGTATAACTGTACAAGTTTGCTAGCTGTTACGGGACATGTGTAAGCGTTGTTAGTTCATTTTTTTCGTATACTGTTCGTGTTCCCATTCGAAAACCCGAAATCAACCATTATTTTGGCTACCTTTGATTTCAATGGATTATCGTTTTTTATGTGATTTATTTCTAACTTTTGGGGCTAGCGGAAACAGCCCATAGGCCTATATATAAGGCTGTAAAATGTAGGAAACAATCACTGGCTTGATGAAGGCACTACAGCGTTAGCTGACGGACGTGCTAATACACGTACCTACAGTTGTTAGTAATGATGAATTTCAGTTTGTTTAATAGGTAGTTATTCATAAAACTTTGATAATGATTTTCGAAATATATAACTGATTTGCTTGACGGAAAGTAGTGAAGTCAAAAAACGTAGGTGTCACCACAATAAAGAATATCACGCACCACACACACGCTGTGCAGTAGTTTGTAGCAACAAGTGAATTAAAGCTTTAAATAGCTATACATGTACTTCTTCAGTGATAGATATTTCGCTAATTCATTTACTATGAGCAATCGCGTTTTCCTTTACTTCAGCCCTCCCCCCCCGTCCCCCAAAAAACTGATATGTAAATCAAAAGGACTTACATATGCCCCACCCCCCTTTCCAGCCAAAAACACCAATTAGACCCTTCCCTAAATCTGATACTGCTTCCTATATATATATATGGGCCTGCTTTATTATTTGTCATATCCTTGTTCGTTTTTCCTTCTCATTTTGTCCAATAGTTTATAATGTGTGTGAGTCATGTATGTTGATTTGCCGGAGCAGGGCATTTCGATATTCAGCAAACATATACATGTAAGAGTAAGCCTAAATTTTGACTATAGCAGTGAAAAACAATATAAGGGCACTCGATCGTGTATTGTCTAAAATTGGTATTTTAAACTTGTTCGAAAAAGTAGCATGCAATTATTTGTAAAATTGTGTTGTATGTTGTTGTCAGCTACATACGAGTGTATAATTATATTTAATCACGTGCCGGTTATACAGACTCACGAGTATATACATGTACTTATAAATATATAGTATCACGTACGTGGTCATCTAGTCTTGCATAGTTTGACCCACATTTGTATGATCTATTTCAGAGTCTTAACTGTCGTTTAACCAAACATATATGCACATTTTATTGATGGATTTTAGATGAGAGCTCAATTATGCAAACTAAAAAGAAATATATGTATAGAACTTTATTGTCAGAAGTGTAGTACACATAATATTATGTTATATGCATCATAGCACATAAAATGCAACATTTCTGAATTAACAAAATGTAATAAGTGTCATGTTTCGTTGATACTAGTATTCTCTCGACTTAATAAACCATGGCCTCGAAATAAATACACCAAGTACGATACAATCCCTACTTATAAACTGCAATATATATATATCAGCATGTTATTTTTGTAAAGTTACTGACTAGAGACACATACTATTATGTACATGATGCTAAATTAATTCATCCACAGTAATGTACATTATCCATGTTTTTTATGTCATGTTGCACAATACGCGCAACTTATCATCTTTCCATATTTAATGTACAAATTAGTTTGAATACTCTCAGAACAATACTTTATATCATTGTCTTAAAATTCATATAAAGAATCAATTCCCTGCATTAACCCTAGGGTTCTACATAAATGAATTTGAAAAGTTTCGAATCTTTCATTTCTGACTCCCAGACACTGTCAAAGTATTCTTTATCGGCGACAGTGAACCAGTTCTTCCAGTCACCAATTTGTCCTGAAGTAAAAACATAAAAAGTACATAGCTATGATTATTATGTAAAATATATCATTATAAATGCACAAGTTACCAATCAATCTATTTATCTGTTAACTCATTTATTTATTTATTATATCATCAAAATATATTATTACTGCTGTAATATTTTATCTTATAGTGTGTACTTTCCTTGACCTTATATAAAGTCATTAAATTGGAATCAAACAACATCATTTTACGGCTGGTTTGTTAATGTTATTCACATCAATATTCATTTATTCGTTTAAAGATCAACATTAAAATATGTAATAATGTATTTTAAAAAACAAAAATATGAACTTTTTCTTTTAATTATTGTATTGAAGACCATGATCCTTCACCCTCGTGAGAAAAATAGTACTATCACATTCCCTAAAACTCAGATCGCACAAAAAACGACCAGGAGATATAGATCTCGGTTTAACGCTAAATAATCCATATTCGATAAGGTTAACTTGCTAAAATCAATACTGACCACTTATTGGGTTTTTTTGGCGTAAAGGGAAACAACTAGTTTATCGCACAGGTAAAAAATCAATAACGACAGGAGTTGTCTTTTCATAGGGAAATAGCGTCAATGTTCCGCATGTATTGGACTTGATTTTTATCAAAATCAAGTCCTTTGTAATCGTTGACTTATATTTGTCGCTGGACTCCATAACAGCTTGGTTAAAAGAATGCCACATAAAGGAAATAGTACGCAACTAAATGGTATGTTTTTATAGAAGTATCTGGAATGTTTCCCCAACTAAGTGTGTCAGATCTAAATACATTTCAAATCATTCTATTGTAACTACATGGAAAGAGTCATGTATCTAAATAAGTGCTTGTCGGTAGATACATGATATTTTCAAATGCGTAGAATTAAAACCGCGTATTCACTGTCCAATAAAATATCTTGCCGTAAAAGTAGTTCTACTTTCGGTTTTCGTTCGATAGTTCAGAAAAATCTCCACGGACGTATTCATGCATTTGCAACAATCTATCATCAATGTGTGTGTTTTGTGCCTTTCTAACATTTCTTAATATTACAAAGCGAATTCTCATTTAATCGTATTCCGTGATATTCACACCAACTAGTGTTATTTTGATGACGGAATCGCTATTTATAGACTCACTCCCCGCAGTGGCTAGTAGCAAAGCGTAACCGATGTGGGGAGTTTGATTTATCGAAGGTTGAATGTTAAAACTGCGGCTTAAGAATAATAATTCGAGTCGCTAAATACGAACGTAAATTACTGGATACGTGCTTTTAAAATTTACTGTTTAAGAGTTCCTTTTACGCCAGATTATTTAGAATTACATAATCACGTCTGAATTTCATGCAACATCGGGTAAACTATAGGCAAGGACTTATATACATACATACAAGGACTTATATACATACATATATAAGTCCTTGCTATAGGTCATATAGGTCTTACTCTACTGTGTCAGGACCTTTTTGATTTGAGTGACCCTGAATGTGTTCAATGCGACGATGTTCTGTTGTGTTAAAACCAGAAGAATCAATGTTTGTATTTACTGTTACTGAAGTGTTGTTTACTAGTTTTGTACAATAAAGAGTTTTTTTAGTTTTTTTTTTATCTTTTTATTTATGCTACAGAATGTCACACCTTTGAAAGTATACATACATGTACTACAAACAGTGTCAAGAAGATAATTATGATTTTAACAGAAGCTAAATGTATATATACCATATGACAAGAAGAAATTATTTGAATAAAAAGTGTGTACGTACAACATACTGTAGTATTATTTAATTTAGTTCATTAGAGTAGGTGCTTAATGACTGCGAATGAAAAAAACAACAATTTGAGCGAGAGAGCAAGAAGAATTAAATACTGCAATTATGATATTCAGTCTTGGTAAAATAAATATATACAGAAGTGAAATTTACCTGTCCTGTGTCTGTACAAGTGCTGCCAGGGGTGACCAAGTTTTTTCTATCTTAAGGGAAGTGAATGTTTTTCTGCCATTATACATTTCTGACTTATAAGTAAATGAGATTTGATGTTTAAAATTGACAATATTAGGGTTAGTAAGGGTCATTTTACATTTTGTATATGTGATATTTTGCAATTAAGATGATTTTATTTAATATTATTGGGAAGGCATTATTGCCAAACAAGATGTGAAGTTTAGTCCAATTTGTTTCAATGTTACAGTGTTTACTTTTAATCCAGTCTTTTACATTTTCCCAAAATATTTGTGTTAAAGGACATTCATAAAATAAGTGTTGGATTGTTTCAGGGGAGTCATTACAGAAGGTACAACGATTATCAGTCCTAAGACCCATTTTATGCAAGAGATAGTTTGTTCCTAAAATTCTATGGTTTACTTTAAACTGAAACCATTGTAAATTTGAGTCTTTAGTGGATTTAAAAGGTATTAAGTAATTATTTTTCCAGTTTAGTACATTTGTATTTGTATCCCTTTCCCATTTGAGTATTGCTTTTGATTGAGATATATGTCTACTAACTAAAATATCATAAAATAAAGTGTTTTTAATGCAATTAAATTGTCCTCAATTAATGTGCTAATCATTAAACTTTCCAATATCAGGCTTTTTTCATTTTAAAATTTTAGCAAAGGGACTATAGTAAAGCCCTAGCTTATGTCATTTACCTATATGGATATGACCTGCATTACAATATCCGTAATTTTAAATGTTAAAATATTTGTATGGGCTCGAAAGATGTGGGTACACATTTCTCTATTTTGTCTCGTATGGTAAAAATCAAGTCCGACAGTACTTTCAGTACTTTGATATACATTATGTACCATGTTGTTTTTGTCATGCGATATCGTACTACTAATAGTTTAATAATGACTTAATTATATGTCCATTGGGCCGGGTGTATTTATTGAATGTTTTATACCTATGTTGTATATGTTTACACAGGTCACTTTAATAAAAAATATACTTACTTACTTACTAACTTACTTATAAATATTAAAATATCTGCGTCTTAGTCGCCTTTAACATTATGTTGAATGAAAAAATAATCTGTTTTCCAGCGTACGTCATGTTCAAAATAAAATAAAAAGTGTTTGTGAAACACGAGTGCCCCCTAACTGGATGGTAACACCCCAACGTTTGACCTATTAAACGTGGGTCACTTTGTTCTTGACCTATGACCAACCTCCCAACCAAATCTAAAGAGCTTATGTCAAATCGTATTATAGTAATTTGACGGACAAGGTTTTTGTGCTGAAGGTCACTGTGACCTTGACTTTTGACGTACTGACCTCAAAATCAATAGGGGTCATATACTGGCATGTGATGACCAACTTCTCAACCACATCTGAAGAGCCTAGGCCATATCGTCCTCTAGTTATTGGTCGGACAAGGTTTATCATGGACAGGCCGACCGACCGACCGACAAGGGCAAATCAATATGCCCCCTTTCGAAGAGAAATCACTACCTACCCAAAATTAAATTTCGAACTTGGAAAGCGTTAGGATACGCATATATTTTTATTTCATATCTGACATAAAAAGGTAGGTATGTCGATTTAAAAACAATCTATTAAACTTTTGTGATAAAAAACGGCCGGATTCTGCCGTAAAATATTCTATCATTGGACCGGTGCCAAAATGTGAAAAAAATACATTTATTGACAGGTGGTAAAAATAAATGTGAGAAAAATGTATAACATATTACCTTTTCTAAAGAAATTGAAATCGTTTTTAAATACTTTTTTCATCATTCCTCCAGTTTTGTTTTTAGCCATATTTTCAAAACTGCAGGCTTCTAAGATATCAGACTTCAAAGTTTCGTCTAAATCAACTTCCAGGAATTTCAGTAGTCGATCCAGTTCTTTTCGACCATCCTAGAAATAAAAACATAACACTTTCGAACAGACAAACGACCTGGATGTCTTTACGAGCGAACGAAAACTAAAATGCAAAAATCTGATGAAAACTCGTAATCCATGAATATTCTGCATGGTTATTCTATCAAAAATATATCGTGTTAAGCAGTAATTCAAGTGTGGCCGCGGCCGTGGTCCAGGGATGATTGCGCCGGATTTATCATCCGGGCGATTCCCAATCGAGGCGGGTCATATCCTTCCATGAAAAAAAGGTTTCCTCAACGTGTGAAGAACATACTGGTTCCTTGTGGAAAGGTAAGTTAGTACCGGTTAGAATACCGTCCAGGAAGACGTGTTAGATGAATCTACCGTTGTATATAATTGAAAAAGTGTTAAGCCCAAAATAAATAGATAAATAAATAAGGATTATCAATTATCATCGGATTAATATGTTGAATGTCTTGGTAATGTTTATCAACTGACGATTTCCGTATACATGTATTAAAAAAGTTCAGTTACGAAAAGAAGGAACACTTTCAGAAATATTTCTTTTTTAATTAATAATGTATCAAAAACGTATAAATACCAGTTTCAGATTCTCATAGTACAGAACGTGAAGTGGGAAATCAATGCCGTCATTAATTGCCTTTTCCCAGTCTTTTAGATAATCCGCGTACTTGCCATACGCCACTACAAAAGATAGATGATTTTTTCCGAACTGTTTCATAATTCGTTTAGCCCGAATCATCAATTGTTTTGGTAAAAATTGTTATCAAATACTAGCACACAAATAAATTTCTCTCGTCATTGTACCCCGCATAGTTTAATATTAAGAAAATAAATCAAATATTTTTATTAGCTTCTATATGGTATATTGCTTTACAGAGGTAATATACTTTAATGGTTTGCAAATACATTGTAGGCCTAATATTATGATGTATTCGCTTTGTGATTCATTTAATCTTTGGAAATTTCGAATCTTTATATAACTTTTCTATTTCATGAATAGAAACATATTCACCAGTTTAAGCGATATATAGAAAATAATTAAATATATTAAAAAAAAAATATCCGATGAATGTCAGTAAATGCAATATATGTGTTAAAATATCACGGCTATCTACATGTAAAATTCAAACAATAAAATCGTACGTTTTCCTTCCAAGTAGGGCTGCAGCCAGTTGGAAAATCGTCCCTCGTAATTGCACGCTTTTTTACCCTTTATGTGATTAAAGAACGATACAGCCGCATCTTTTGGATTGCGGACACACAAGACGGTTTTTGGCTTGGTTACTCGCAGGTCTTTCGGTAGAAACCTAAATACAATGTAACAGGATGAGTATTATGTACATACGCTCGCCGTATTATACGTACATTGTATTTAATTAATGCCCCCATTTCACTTGCGCTGCGTCAGTGTCAATCAGGGTCGGTCAGTGAATTTTGGGCTGTCGCAAAACTCTTCGAGCATTTTCGAACATTTTCGAACACAAATGTCACATCCACGATTCATATCGGTCAGAGTTACGTCAGTATTCGGTCAAAATGGGCCGGTGTCGGTCGGTGTGCGGCAATAGCTGCGTTGATGGTGCGATGATGAGTGTCAGAGTTGCGATGCACTGGGATGCACATAGGACAGACATACGTCGATGTGGGTTAGTGTGCGACGCAGTTGCGTCGATGTTACGCCATGGAGGGTCACAGAGGGTCAGACATGTTAATGGGTGCGATCTTCGTTGATTTAAAATAGTGTGATTTCAGGCCTGGGGTGGTCCAAGAAGATATAGCAAGAAGCGGTTCTGGGTGAGGACCTGGTTAACAGAAGATGAGCGAGTCTCAGCTGGCCAGTACCACAACCTTATGGTCAAGCTCCGGAACGATGATGTGCACTAACTGCGCATGCCTCCAGACATGTTCCAATTCCTGCTCAACCGGCTGACGCCTCGCCTCCAGAAGAAGGACACCAAGTTCAGACGACCACTGGAACCAGGGCTGAAGTTGGCTGTGGTACTATATAGTCTGTCAAGTGTAAAAGGCAAGTCTCAGTAGAGAATTTGCGCCTAAAACCAGATTGGTAGTTAAAAAGAAGATCACTCTACCTGGTGCTCGTCGTCTCCTGTTGGATTGTCTCCGGACTGCATCACGGCTTTGCCCTTCATCTTCTTTATTGCCTGGATCAACGTTTTTCTTGGTTTCTTTGGTGGCATGATGCTGTGGAAAACAAATGTATTACTAACCAACCGTGTGTGGCGCACCCGTATTTATAGCAACCGACATTGACCAAACTACAACCCAAGCTGACCGAATATTGACGTAACACTGGCGCAGACTGACGCAGCATGACCGAATGGCGACCCATGTCTAACCCCGCCAGGCAGTGCATGACTGTCCTTGACATTGTTGGCTAACTGAATGTGACCGAATGTAGACGCAAAGCGACCGACTGTGAAGTAACACCAACGCAGAGAAACGCACTGTTGACCGAGTCTGATAAAACACTCGGACAGGCAGGGTTTCTCAGGGTTTGTGTTAGGTCGATGGGGGTTGCTATTCGGTTAGACTTACGTCACCTTGCGATGCAGTTCGGTTGATGAGGGTTAGTACTCGGTCAAAATGCTATCTTGGCCTGTCGCAGCCGATTTTTATGCATGCTCAAAATTTGCCGGGGTCAGAAAATGTTCTCTCGGTCACTCTGCGTCAGTTGGGGTTTCTCGACGTCACCCTTCGGCCAGTGTTTGGTTGATATTCGGTCAATCTACGTTCCTGTCGGATGCTGTCGGATGGTGGCTAACCGACACCGACGCCGCCTGTCGTAGCCTAGTGAAATGTGGCCATAAGTTAACGCCGTTTTCAACGTGATTTCAGTTACATCGTGGCGGGCAGTTATCGTAACCAGCTTCCCTGGACTTCATTTAGGCCTTAACCAGTACTAACCATATTCTATCCACAAGCTACTACCAAGCTTCCCCACATCATTCAGAGGTGGAGGGCAATTTGACATAGGATGTAATATCTTCAGTCAAATTTGTCACGGACAGCCGTCCGGGGTTCGAACTCACAACCGCTTGATCAGTAGACCAACGCCCTGAACACCGAGCTAACCGACGGGCTGCATGGATTATTTTACCGTTTAAATAGCCAAGCGTGTAACCAATGGAATCTATGTATTCATCTGTTTGATATCAAGTATAAAGGCATTTTATTAACTTTTTAACCAAAAACCAGCATTATAAAACATGTACTAGACAGTCTAACCGGTATCTGACCTACCAATTCCTAAAGCAGATTGCATTCAACTATACAGTCAAACCTATGTTAGTGACCTCCACCGAATAAAGACCACCATGTGAACAAAGACCATTCTTTTTAAACCTCATTGATTACTAGTATATAGAACAAAATGACCTCCGAATAAAGGTCACCTGTCAATAAAGGCCTCAGTTAGTCTATCACAAGGTTTTGTTTTACGCCCCTTTTCGACAGTCAGAGTCATATGAGATAGACAGTTCACCTAATCATCGTTGCTGGGAAGAACTAGTACTAGATTCCCATCTTCTCTTTCTCACATAAAAAGATATAGTCAGTAGCGGGACTCGAACCCACGAACCTCTATCAGTGAAAGGTTACAGTGATTCGAAGTCAGCTACCTTAACCACTCGACCACGGAGGCGGGTTTGGCCTTTGTTCACAGGTGTGACTGAACTTACCTTAAGGCAAGATGACTGTTTAGAACTCTTGGTGAGGGCCTCTCATCAAGTTTGCTTGCTGGGAAGACTTCCATCATAGTTGTAACTTTGTTGCTCTTTACTTGTTCAGCTGATTTGTTGTTTATCATACTCAATATCTCGTACATCCAATTAGTCCCTTTAATTAATGTTAAATTGGTTATCTGATTGATTGATTGATTGATCCCAACTACTAAGCCATTTTTTATGTCAAGAAAATCACAGGGAAAAGGGCGAGATGTGAAGCACCGCTTAACATCGGACACGATGAAGAACCATAAATAAATCAAAATTCAGTTAAATTACATCGATGTACATTTTGTTTACTTCACATTTGTATTTTATTGTGCTTGACAATGTATGGACATTCTGCTCAGCTGAAGCATAAAAGTAGTCCGATGCGGAAAAGTAGTACTAATTGGCGGCAGCAGCTGCTGTTCGTCTCGTCCGGAAAAATTGGACGATCTGGAATCTGAAGTACTGTATTTCATCGAAATACAAGTACTATTCAAAATAAAAGTAAGAATATAAATGCGCGATTCTCCTGTTTCTTATCACGGACATGAAAGGAACAAATAAACAACAGATAAAGTCATAAATAGTAATTTACCTGTTTTCTGATAAGTACAGAGCATAATATCATCTTGACGATATTTATAATCTGCAAGAGAATCGAACGTACTCTGGGCCGTCTCAGCAGACACGTCACCACCTATTGATGGGATTATAACTCCGCCCACATCAAATCCTACCTTAATCTCATCTCCTCCACGGTCAGGCACGACTATTTCTGACATTCTGCACATAAAAAAATAATTTAGAATACATGTGAATCAGTAAAATTTGGTATTTGAATGTACAACCTCTCCAGAGCGACCCTCTCATGAGCAGCAAAAACCATTAAATAACAGCATGATTCCCCCAACTGGACGACATAACTACTGTAAAATCAGAAAATGTCGCGAAGGATTAATTTCGCTTATTTCGAGAGGAGAAGATTTTCTCAAAAGTAAAATTTTAATGTTCGCTGAATATTTATCTCACAAACCTTACCTCTCAAGAACAACAATCTCTCGAAAACAACATACTTTTGCTACACCCAAAAGTTGTTGCTTTGGAGAGGTTGTACTGCATTTAATTGTATTATGTTAATTCATTGAATTAAAATCGACTTGAGTAAAAAACACATTACTATAAGGCCTTAAAATGTGTTTGTTTTTGGTTACATGCTCATTAAAAACAGGGTAGATAGGTCGGCAGTTTAATTAGATCATTGAAAAGCAAACGGATAAGTAAAAATGATAAAGGGGATACACATTTCCTCGGGCCTAATTTTTTTTTAAAAAGAAGGGTATGGCAGGTCAACCAGACACAATCAATTTTAATGCCTTAATATGTTTGTGTACAATGCTATTCAGATAGATAGACAGGGTAAATACATGTCTCAACAGCGTTTGTAATGATCGCCTTATCATCTACTGAGTGCATGTTCGCACAGGCAGAAGTAACGGACCTGTGATGTTAAAATTGTAATAAACTCTACATATTTTAATACTGTATATATTACATATCCACACGAATTGAAATGTGGAATAAGGCATTTAAAAAAAAAAAAGTCAAAATCCACGAATTTATGTCCCCACGAATTAACCATTTTAGTAAAAACAACGAAAATTGAGCCAAACGAAAATATATGAAATTACAGTATCATGTAACCGAATTAGGTTACCGAATGTTAGACGCTGGACTACTACACGAAAGGTCGTCTGTTCGATTCTCGTCTCCGCCTTGCGAATTTCTCAGGGACGCTTTTCAGTGTCCCCATCCAAAAATTGAATATATAAACATCGACGTGAAATTCCTCGAGCAAATGACATGTACCCCAAATACAATACACACTACACTACATGTACTTCTCGTGCATCCCTCTTAAAGTACATGTATTGATTTCTATTTTACCCATGAAACGTGTAAAGATGCACATAGTATTAACGTCAGTCTCTTTTCGTACAATTTTCCCCACACTGAGTGTGTGAACATTCGAGCAGGTTTTTAAAGAACATGTAGTTAAAAACTGGTTACCAAAAAAGTAACTTACCTTATATTTGAAGAAGCCCGTGTATCAAAATAATCCAGTCTGATTTTAAACTAACATTCGTGTCCTCGTATCGGCGTATAAATAAGCTAGCTAGTCCCCCCCCCACTAAATGTTCTAAATTTTAACATACTTATGGGTTTTCCATAGCTTGCGTTCTATAATTTCACACATTGTATTGCTTCAAACGAAATAAATTGGTTTTAATTTGGGCTCCACCTTCTTATGAACAGGGGACGCTTTTTCCCGAACTCATCACACCGGTTACGTCACGCTTTGCTACTTTAACGGTTAATGTACTGATCATGGGAGGTAACCGCTGCGGTGAGTTTGGCTTTTTCTAAATGTAACCATTCCACACTATCGCGCCAAAAATGGTGTACAACAAAAGATGTTATAATAAAAGAAAAAACTAGTTCGACATTGTGATGATTTTGAAGAAGGACCCGATTGGCATTTAAGGTGTTCTGTGAGGCAAACCCGGATTATTCTCACTCGTACATTTATGTAAAAGTAATAAGTAAACAGTATTTGCTATGATCTTAGAAAATATTGTTGTCACGACAAAAAACAACACAATTCATCACATGTTTTTTAAAACAGATCGCAAAAATCGAAGAAATTTATTTATATGTTATTTGCATGTCTTTTCTGGAGAACATCAGGAACAGGACAGACATTTAAATTTCCACCTTCAGGCCAGGTCAAGTTACTGGATTTATACATTTTTTTGTTTTACTGTGTTGTAGGTTGCTCAGTTTATATCCAATACTTTATTCCATCGTAATAATGTCGATGATATATATATAATTAAATTCAAAAGCACGTGTCATTTGTGGAAGTTTATCGCATTCCTTTGTCGTCGTTTCTATACCTCCATGACACCAAGAGCACAAAATACACACATATATATAAGGCCATTTTGTTTTATTATTTTGTTAAGCGCCCGCGTGCACCTATGCTTTGAGCTCCGTCAGCCAAAACAAAAAACTACAACATATCATTTTCGTAAAGATAAAGCAGGGGGAAAAACTGTCAACCATATTTTCACCAAGAATACAACGACACTAATCTTGAATTCATGCAATCTTGTGTAGGAATCACAAGTGTTAGTTTTCTATGTACTGAGTTTAAACTAGTCTGCAGTTGACTTTTGTTCTTTATAATTTGTTCATTATAATGCTTCTGTAACCAAAGTCAGGAAATTTGATTTTTTTTTCAAGATGAGTTTATGTATGTTTTTTTGTTTTAATAGGAACTAGGTTTGAAAAATGAGGGTGACGCTAAAAGAATTTAAAAAAGAATGGCCAAACATTATGGTTCGATGGTGCTCGAGTAAATCTACCCAAACTATCCAAAAGTGTGTATACCAAAATACAGTGTTTCTAACTTTGATTAGAATAATCAATACATTTGTATTATAAAAGAAATACCATTATTTTGCCGTTACATACCATATTTGTATTTGTTCGCTATACAGTACAACCTCTCCAGAGCGGTCCTCTCTTTAAATAGCAACAACACCCCTTCAACAACAGCGTGATTTTTCAACTGTATGATTTAACTATCTATTTAACCTCTCTAAAGCATCAACATCTAAAAAACAACAACACAATTTTGCATCGCATAAATGGTGTTGTTTCGGAGAGACCGCACTGCATATTGCTTCTTTAATGATCTGACCAAAATGTAGATCTTAGCTGGGACGCTACATGTATTTTTTTCTCTCTCTCTCGTGCGCCATTTTAAAGCTAGGACGAATATTTTATGTGATAAACAAACTAGTGCGTTACAATGTGACGTGTTATTGATAATGTACATTTTTAACAATAACAATATTAACATCATCATCAACCTAATAGCTTTCAGCATTTATAAAACATATCTTATATCTGAAAGAAGAACAAAACAACACAACATAAGATGCATCCTTATAAATGAACTAAAACTGGCAATACATATACTTAAAACACAAAATAAATCTTACACATTAATCAGACATTTCTTGGACTACATAATAAACATGCAGTAAACAGTATAATTATATTTTATTAAAACACCATTTCTGTGCTTTCTAACAATCTGTACTATTTTGACCACTGTTGATTGCATATATTTTTTAAAAAACTTAGTATATAATCATATAATCATGCAGAATTGTAAGGTGGGCGAGGGATGGTTCCCCGACCCTCTCCCACCAATGACGGGGAATAATAAATGGGCTAGATCTATATGACAAAGCCGAAAAAAGAAAGATAATGTACACTTTTGTACTGTATACTATTCATATTGATATACCAGCATGTATATTTCATGAATTTACCATTTAAGAAATCATTTCATGTAAATGCGAAAAATCGTTAGGGTTTAAATTCAAGTTTCGTCGTATATATACATGTAGATTAAATATATTATGCAAGACCTCCATTCTGAAATGATTTTAAGGTACTACTTTACGTTGGGGTAGAGGAACAAAAATAGTATTAACTCTCTTAACCAATGATAAAAGTTTTTTAAAATTCTGCTGTAATTGTCTTAATGGATATACACAAAGAATGACAAATTTTAATATACAATCCTCAACACTTCATATTATGTATCTAATGCACTAAACTTATGCTTGATATGTTTACGTAGATACGAGCTACTTCTTTAAATTCGAGAATTGTAAATATTGATAATACGACTGATCACAAACGTCATTCATTCTGACACATTAGCACATAGATATGATAAATTAAAGGCCCATTAGCATTTTGAATTTAGTAAAACAAAACAATAGATAAAATGATGATTGATTTTATTTGCTCTAAAACAATATTTACATAATGCCTTTCTTTAGTCGCATCTCGTAAAAATGTGCTACATTTCTATAGTATTACGTGCTTCGTAATTATATTTTCAGATTAAAAAAAAATCTGAATTTTTTTTTTTGCAGGTTCAGATCAGTTTAATTCTCAACTGTACATTTACATATACACATGTGATGTACGTAAAGAATAAATGACATTGCATTCCTTTTATCTCAACAGAACGTGTTTTTATTACATCCAGGTACAGGGTACACCATGGGGTTACTATAGACCACATGATCAAAAGAATTCAGGAGACCTTGTCAACATCCACAATTCATAAACTATAAGTAAGAATTATCTTCCTGAATTTATTCTAGGGTCTGTGTATGTGAATTTGAAAAGTTTCGAATCTTTCATTTCAGCTTCCCAGTTACTATCAAACAGTTCGTTGTCCGCAATAGAAAACCTGTTCTTCCAGTCACCAATTTGTCCTGAAGTATATACAATAACATATACACTGAATGTAATAACAAGCTATTTGATGCAAATAATAATAAAAATACGTAAGGACATTTAAATTTTAGTTAGTAATACTGTTAATTATAAACTTATCAATACATACGGATAAGAAAATTTCCAATCAACGTTATCAGCGTTTTGAATTGATCCGTCCGCCCAGGTGCCAATCCACCCTTCCGCCAGCCAGCCAGTAAGATCAGTCAGTAAGATCAGTCAGTAAGATCAGTCAGTAAGATCAGTCAAGATGATCAGTAAGATCAGTCAGTAAGATCAGTCAGTCAGTTAGATCAGTCAGTCAGTAAGATCAGTCAGTAAGATCAGTCAGTAAGATCAGTCAGTCAGTAAGATCAGTCAGTAAGATCAGTCAAGATGATCAGTAAGATCAGTCAGTAAGATCAGTCAGTCAGTAAGATCAGTCAGTAAGATCAGTCAGTCAGTAAGATCAGTCAGTAAGATCAGTCAGTAAGATCAGTCAAGATGATCAGTAAGATCAGTCAGTAAGATCAGTCAGTCAGTAAGATCAGTCAAGATGATCAGTAAGATCAGTCAGTAAGATCAGTCAGTAAGATCAGTCAAGATGATCAGTAAGATCAGTCAGTAAGATCAGTCAGTAAGATCAGTCAAGATGATCAGTAAGATCAGTCAGTAAGATCAGTCAGTAAGATCAGTCAAGATGATCAGTAAGATCAGTCAGTAAGATCAGTCAGTAAGATCAGTAAGATCAGTCAGTCAGTAAGATCAGTCGGTCGGTCGGTCGGTCGGTCGGTCAGTTGCAACATAAAGCTAATCCGATGAAAGCGAAATAACAGTATAGTGTACCTTTTCTAAAGAAATTGAAGCCACTCTTGAGTGATAATTCAGCTTTTTCTTTCGGAATTTTAGTTCGAGCCATATTTTCAAACCCACAGGCTTCCAAGATGTCAGACTTTATTTTTTTGTCTAAATCAACTTTCAAAAACTTAAGAAGTTTATCAAGTTCCTGAGCACCAATCTGAAAAAATAATATTTTCTATACATGCATAATGCTGATTCAATAAATGATTTATAAAATGTATAAAAAACATCAAGTCCAGGCCCAGAAGTTAGTCCGCTGGACTTGACAAGTCTAGTACTATAAGGGCGTAAGTGCATTTTTACAACTTTTTTTTTACGTCTGCAGGCTTTGATCCTTTTTCAATAACGACAGAATTTGGAACATTCGTAGAACAACTATTATTGATTTATGTTAAGCATTTTCACATTAAATATTACATCATTTTTATCAAATTCGTTTTATGCCCTTTTAATATTTTCATTTATATGCATCGGTCGATAATTTTAAAAGGGCGTAACTACCACATACGCCCTTTTAGAATTCGGCATACTTATTACATTATCAATAGAATAATATCAAGTTCATGATTTATCGATATCAATAATACATTTTCAAAGTATCTTAACCTCCTCAATCCTATGCTGTGGTATGATTAGCTAACATGACAGATAAGTATTAGTTATCGTTCATATTTTGAATTTTATGGGATATATCACAAGCGACGCGAAGCGGAGCGCAGTGATATGTCGCATAAAATTCATAATATGAACGATAACTGATTTACAGTTTGTCCTAATTTCTGTCACGTACGCATGTTTTGTCTCGACAAAAACTGTCATTCATCACTATAGATGTAATTTGACACCGCTCACAAAGTACCTCAGTTCAGAGGGAAATTAAAAGGAAAGCATTCAGTGTGCTTTATATGCGTTAATAAGAGCCAACATTTTACTGTAACAATGGATTTTCACTTAGCTTTCGACGAATTCTAGATCTACGATTGTTTTATTCTTGATAAACTGGTATTGTCTTAGTTATTATATAAACTATCAATATCCAGAACTGCGCATAATATCAATGCTTCGTACTATTTGTCCATTTTTTCAATTTGGACCAATAGGCATATGCAGCGTTTTTTTTTACAGTTTTCGACCGTTTCTTGCCAAACTTCTTTGATTCTTGCACATGTTTCGAGTCCGGCTTAGAGCGGAAAACCTTGCAAGTGTGGTATCTTGTACCGGGCCAGATGTTATATACAACTTACAATTGATCTCTGAGCTAAAAATCCATTCCATTCTCAACGTATTACTGTTGAATATAAAATGCATATTCAGGTTGATTATGTTGATGTAAGATTCATGTATCTACATGTACATGTACTTAATTATGAGTTATTATAGAAATATAAAAAGACAAGCAGTGCAATTTGATGGAAACAATTTTATAACCATGAAACCTGGTACTATTCGTACCAAGGAACGCTGGTAAGTGAGATTCTGTTGTAAACGGGCATTAAATCCAACAAAAATAACGAAAACCATAGAAAATTCGTATATGCTATACGACCTGGTTCAACAAACGCTACCGAATCTTTGAGCAGTTGAAACTCCGCCTACTTTATTGCACGGTTAAGGATGACGTAATAAAACTGATGCAATTTGCACCGCCCTATTCAGCGTTTGGTCACGTAGCACTTATTTTCTCCATATCAGGGTTTCGGCACATTTTATGCGATATATTTTTCAAATTTCAAATGAAATGCGGACATTTCATTGGACGAGAAATTAGGACAAACTGTAAGTATTAGTTATCGTTCATATTTTGAATTTTATGGGATATATCACAAGCGACGCGGAGCGGAGCGCAGTGATATGTCGCATAAAATTCAAAATATGAACGATAACTGATTTACAGTTTGTCTTAATTTCTATACATACAGCGTAATAAGTGACGTATTTTCTCCATATCAGGTTCAAGGCACATTTTATGCGATATATTTTTCAAATTTCAAATGAAATGCGGACATTTCATTGGACGAGAAATTAGGACAAACTGTAAGCAGTAAATTTTGTCATATTATATCAACAGTTTTGTGCGGAAGAATACTTCATTATAATACATGTTAGTTTTACATTTAAATTGCCAAAACCACACCATGCTTTCGAAATCTACAGAATCCAGCAATATATCTTTTACATGTTTTATATAATGACGTCAGTAAAAAAACGCTATAATGAAAAACGTGAATACTTTTCTGTTTCTCAAAGTATTCATATCATGACCGACACACCATATAATTATTATTTAGCTCATAACGCGTCTTTTGAGAATGATTAGCTGCACGTTTCCCCCATGCGGCCCGTACGCCATTGTTACGAGGTTATGTCAATCGAAAAAATCGAATTTATATGCTACAGTTGATTTACAAGTTGAAGTTCAAAAGGAAATTTGTAAATTAAAAGGAATTAAAATGCCGCGATTAAATAATGAAAATCGAGCACGGGCTTTAGGGATGCTAGAAAGTGGAATTTCACAAACTGACGTCGCTAGGCGATTTGGTGTTGCAAGATGCACTTTTGCTAGGTTAGCTCAACGCGTAAATACCACTGGGAGCTTAGCAGATAGGCCTCGTTCAGGTGCGCCACGTGTGACATCTGTACGTCAAGACGTTTATATCCGTCAACGTCACCTGCGTGACCGCTTTACAATGACCCAATCGACTTCTTTCCAAGTTGTCGGTAATCGTGGTCAGACTGTGAGCAGAAATACTGTAAGGAATCGCTTGAAGCAGCGTGGAATTATCTGCAGAAGACCTCAACGTGGAGCTATTCTTACGGTACGTCACCGTCGTGATCGGCGTCAATGGGCACAGAATAACCTCCAACGAAACTGGAGAACAGTCGTATTCAGCGATGACTTTCGAATGCTGACGGACGATTTCGCGTGTATAGGCGACGTCATGAAAGTTTCGCACGTAATTGCATCTTGGAGAATATTTATAACCGCTACGGTGGAGGAGACGTTATGGTGTGGGCAGCCATGAGCCATACTTTTAAGACAGATTTTGTTGTGATTAATGGAAATATGACAGCACAGCGCTACATAAACCAGGTTTTACGACACGTAGTTCTTCCAATGTTCCGTCAACATCCCGGAATGACCTTCCAACACGATAATGCACGTCCCCACGTAGCCCATGTGACAAGAAACTTTCTAAATGGCAACAATATTGATGTTTTGCAATGGCCAGCCAATTCCCCGGACTGCAATCCATCCCATCGAACACATGTGGGACGTTCTTGGACGCCGTTTACGTCAGCGTCACCCCCAGCCACAAAACGTTCAGCAATTAACACAAGCTTTACACCAAGAGCGGGCACGTATTTCACGGTACATGTTGCGTAACTTTTGTGGGTCAATAAGACGAAGATTACAAGCAGTCGTCGCAGGACACGGAGGCCATACTCGATACTGACATTTTGGACAGGGCAATGTTTTTGTATCACCATTCTGAACATCTCAAAGGCGATAAAAACAAATGAAATTTTGTATACATGTTTGCAAATCTCTTTATATTGGTATTTGACAAGAGTTGTAACTGTTACTACCATACCGTTGTAAATATGCATACATAAATACAGGTGTAGCGATTCTTTTTGACGTCAGTGTATAAACTGCAAATTCTGCGATGGATATGACAAGTGATACTATGTTCAACCCCGATGGAAGAGGTGTCACGTAACTATAAGTAGAAAAGGTAATACATAGCTGTAGGAGCTTGCGATACTGCATCTTGTAAAATAAACAAGTTAAACAAAATAAAATCGTTGGGATAGATACATATAATTATTTACAAAGGTACATATTTACTACACTAGGCCGGATGGAAAACGTGTTAAGTTACGGTCTTTATTTGGGTGAAACATGCTTGAATAACTTACACGTATTCTTGTGTATCTATACCACTAATTTGTCAAGCATTTTATTACATACATGACATTAACAGTTGACCGATTTTTATTGCGCAACTTTTTGCGCGTGTTTTTCGAGAGGCACGATTTACAGGCTTTATTTGTCCTTGAATGATTTACATGATTTTTTGTACAATAATTAAAGCGTTGGGAGGACTGTTGCATTGAAGTAAAAATCGTTTGAGCGACTTAAGAATGGTAATGAACACATGTCCGCCTTTGTCTATAAGAATGATTTTCATATATTTTCGTCGAAATCCATTCTGAGCTAGTTTAGTTTACAGTTTCGTTTATTTCCAAAAAAAGATGTACATGCAAAACCATACCTGACTTCACTTTTTGGTCAAAATTTAGGACCTTTTTGCATAAAACAGACCATTTCCCACCTGATTTACCCCCCTCTAGCCATGTATTCTCCTGTTTCAGAGTTAAAAATGGTATTTTGTAAATGCAAGATTGGTCTAACTCATCATTGGACTTAGGCCATTTCTTGCACAAACTTGACACAACTGATGTTATGAAAATCGTTTGCGTGCGTGCCTTACCAATTTGTGTTTTTTTTTCTCCCAATTGTTAGCGATAAATTGGTGATAGATCCAGCTATTATGTATTTATTATGTTTAACTTACATTTTATTTATTGCTTCGACTAGTTTCGACTACACAATAGTCTTCATCAGGGATCAAAAGTAGGAGATGTATATTGCACGTTTCAGTTGATTTTGAAAGCATGGGAAATATTTTGGCAATTTAGACTGCAAAACTAGTAAGTATAATAATTAGAAATTCCCCGCACAAATATTTAATCATAAACTGTTGAGGTAACCAATTTTACTACTTAATGGAAATTACTTTATTTAGTTAAGTAGTTCTGGAACACTGTATTGTCTCTGAGAGTAGTGGGATAATATCATGGCACAAGGTCAGAAGTTCAGTATACAGAATAACAAATGTTTCATATAGTTTACATATTAACAGTATAAACATCAAAGCTCTGAAGGCACTGAATTTGTTTGGGTTTTCAAAATGTGTATTAGCTTGCAATTTCTCACCGTATGTCATGATTTTATCATTACACGACAAAGTCGACTTTTTCACATTGTCACATTGTTGCATTTTCGCGTTCCGGTTGTACAAGCGCATGCGCACCAACTTGTATAAGGTTTATGTAAACTACCTGCGCATGCGTAACCGGAACGCAAAGATGCGAAAATGCGACTATGCAACAATGCGAAAATGTAACAATGCGAAAAAGTCGACTTTAAATTGTTGTGTTTTCGCAATGTTGTATTTTTGCCACGAAAAAGCGAAGATACGACAGATGCAAGGCGAAAACACGACACCTTTTTGGTGTCGTATTGTCGTCCTTCATCTGTCGTATTTTCGCATTTTCGCTTTGTTGTGGCGAAAAGGCGAAAATACGACATGGCATAAATCAGCCACCATATTAGGAATAGATTTTTTTCCAGGCAAACAGTTAAAATGTGTATCTTTTCCTTGGTAATTATGGTTAATTGACGTAAAGATGTCAAATTCTGATTAATAATGGTAACAACACAGGCCTTTAATTATTTAAGGTTGAATTTATTTAAAATATTTAAACTTCGGTCCCTACAGTACTCTCAGTGCTTTGATTTTTAAATAAAGTAAGATTGAATGTGTATAGAAAGAGTTCTGATGTGTAAGTCTACAGCCAATCAGGACATTTGTATTGACCGGTTGCTAGGTTCTTTAGAACAAATAGTAAGACTTTGTAGGAACTCGAAAATCTCGTGCTTTTGTAAAAATCTATATAAATAGTCCCGTCCCAGTCCTCTCAGTCAATTCCAGTACAGCTCGTGGGCTACCAAAGGTAAATATTTACAAATTGATTTTAATGAATCTTAGCATTAATGTATGTTCATTTGAGGATTGGGTAATTATTTACTGAAAACCAGTTATAGTTTAAAACGCAGCTGCAATAAATATATGCATGCGCGTTTTTTTCTAATGTTTCTGTTATTGTGTCATAAATTGTGTCATAATGTAAACTGTATTCAAATTTCATAAACCTCCGTACTTTGATCATTTTTTAGACTTATGGTGACTCGTCACAGCACAAATTTGTGAAAAAATAGCTACCTGACACTTTTTCTATGCATTCTAAAAAGTGGCGTTGTTCAATAATTACTGAAAGTACATAACTGAAATGAGTTTTTATCAACAGCTAATGATTTAATGTACATTTCTCTGCATCAGTAAAATAACATTTGATAATTAACAAGTATCTATAACTTTCACATGAACTTATGCTAATTCCATTTGCCAAAATAATATATCATCATATCAAAACTACAATGTCCAACAAAAACTTAAATATGTCTTGAGGGTTTCCATATTCTAAATGTTCATTATTAAATGTTTTTTCATGATTAATATCAATTCTTAACACAGACCTCAACTTTATTTTCACATAGTGAATTTTCTTCCATGTTTGTTTAGCTAGGGCGTAGTACATAGTGTGTGTGGAGGATTTTTGTAAAATGTGAATATTGAGGACTGTGTTTAGAATGGAAAATAAACATGGAAAAACATTTAAAAGTGAAAATTTAAAATATGGAAACCCTCAATGACATATTGAAGTTATTGTTGGACGTTGTAGTTTTGATATGATGATACATTATTTTGGCAAATGGAATTAGCATAAGTTCAGGTGAGAATTATAGATACCAGTTAGTCATCAAATATTATTTTACTGGTGCAGAAATGTACATTTAATCATTAGCTATTGATAAAAACTCATTTCAGTTATGTACTTTCAGTAATTATTTTACAATGCCACTTTAGGATGCATTGCTAAAATGTCAGATGGCCATTTTGTAGCAACTTCGAATTACCTTAATATAGACATAGACTTAATGAATTTAGTTCTAACTGTATCTCCACTTTGCATATGCATATACGGTGAAAGCAATGCAGTTTAAATATAATACATTTATTTTCATTCGATTTTTATTGAACAAATCTGTCAATAATATTCGTGCAATGAAAATTATAGATGTATATAGACCATAGTCAGCTACTGTCGATTTTGTCAAATAAAGTAGGCATGATACTTTTTATCATTCTGGGTAGTTGTATTAGAAATCATCCTAGTAACTCAACATAATTAAAAGTAATTAAAAGTTAATGCAAAGTGAGCATTTTTATAACTTAAAAATCTAAGTAGTGGCTTTAAAAAACACCAAAAGGGTCGAAGAAGATAATACTTAATTGTTTTCACAATTTACACGGTGAAAGAAATTAAATTTTCCAAACGAATACAATGAGTACAATTTTTTTCCATATTTTTCCCCAAAAAGTTATGATGTTGAAAACATCACAATTTTATTGAAAATCTACCAATTTTACGCTTTTTACATTGAATATAGAAGTAATCGATACGTGCCTTTTTCAAACGCGAAAGGGTCGGAGAAAGCATTAATTTGAAATAATCAAAATATATCAATAGAAAGATGAAAGATTAAATAAACCTTTGTGATGGGTACAAATTTAAATAGAATAAAATTTATGACGATTATAGTGAAAATCCCATTTCTTTGTACCTGAATGTAAAACTATTATCTATTTTCCAAATCAGCATGTCCGCGAAAGTTGGGTATGGTTAGGATAAAAATATGGATGCATTGATTGTAAACATTTCTTCATTGCTGCACGGGTATGGCGCTATTTTATTAAACAGTCAAAGATGAATAATTACACGGTCACAGCATGAACGTGATTATTTTTAGCTTTGTACCACAGTCGATAAGTTTTCGTTTATTTTACCGTTTGGGCATGTTCCATTCAGTATGTTTGTATAGTATTATGTAGCACATCTATAAATACATGATTACTTTCAATAACCGTTATGTTGAAAATTATTGTATAGATTACGAATGTAAACGAATCCTACAGAAGCCAAAATTAAATGCAACTATTGAAACTCCCAATGTAAGCGCCCTAGGCTGTGATATGAATTTAATCACGTGCATTCCATACAATGTTATACAAAAACCTGTTTCAACGTTTCATTGTAATAAAAAGAGGGATTAACAAATATTCGATTGGCCAATTGTGTGCGTGCAATTTTGAGTGAAACGTGAAATGATTTTCGCAGGTAGTAGTAGCCTATACGCGGACAACAGGTAAACATTATTTTATTTAAAAGAATTTTGTAGATTTTCATTTTTCATGCATTTAATATGTACCGACAAACTTTTGGTGTAATATATCTTGAACTGTAGACTTAACTTTATATCATGAATGTTTTCGGTCTTTGCCAGCATACATTTAGATTTGGACGAGCGACAACATAATGACGCCATTATTGACGATCAGGTCTGATTTGAGTTTTTACTTATCGCGAGAATACTCTATCTACAGGGATGCGAATACTAGAAATGATGATGATGATTTCTATGCAATTATGCATTTTAGTATGAGCTGAAATTCAAGCCATTTTGTCTAATGTTTCGAAATGTTTGTAAAGTGTTTTGTGACCATATTCTGCAGTTCTTTTATTTATTATGTGTTGAGTAAAATCAATATTTATTTTTGAATTTTATGTACAGGAATGACCTGCCATGACTGGGAATCGAACTGGGTGTGTCGCGTTACTAATCCCCTGTTGATCACATTCTAACTACTATTCTTTTTTCCCTTTTGCCAGATCAACTGATGTGGATACAATGGGATGATGGTGATATGTGGATACCCTTGATATTCAGCACACTAAAAAGATCAGTATATTTCTATCTCATTTTCTCATCCATATATCTATGTGTTTAGTTTAGACTTCCAGCATTTAATGTATGTTTCTTGTCAGGATATTTTTCATTTTATATTGGTTTGGATGCAGTAGAGCATTTCGAACTCCACTTCTAATCAAGTTTATGTTTAGTAGTACTGAGAATTTTGTCATTATGTGATTAAAAAAAACAACAACAAAGAATAACCAAATAAATAATTATTCTGGTAAACACGATATATCACATCAAAGCTAATTTGCAAACAAGGAAAGTAATTTATTAATCACTTCATTTTGTGTATGGCTAAGTTCTGATAGTGATTCTTGGTGCATTTGTTTGATTTTTGTGTTTGTCTGAACACTGGTGCATGTAGGATGATTGTGTTATGTCCAGCAAAACTTGATTAAAGGCTCAAGGCTACAACATGTCGAACGCCAATGGGCACTTTAGGTGGTGTTTCTGCATCAGGCCTGCATGCCTAATTTAATTTGGACTATATTTATCTGATAACTTTTAGCGCACTGGCATAGCATTTTCTTCCTGCACTAAAATTTTAAAAACATATGTCTGATAATGCAGAAATTGAATGGAAACAAAGTTTATGATTTCTGCATAATGAATTAAAATTAAGTAAGTTTGCACAGTGTTATACTTTGAATATTGTAAAGTAGGTTGCACTGAGAGTCATCATTTGTATGTAGAAGCAAAAGTAACCAGCATACTAAAACAGTTCATATATATTTACCTTTTTATTCAGGTGTTCATGTATTTTCAAATTTTTCATGCTTGTCAATATTCAATTGCATTAATCACAGTCCGGATCTGTCTGCCTGAGGTTTTGTCTGAGAGTCAGCTGTCCATAGGCTTACACTACATATTAGGTTCCTTACACCAAAGTGGATATTTGTTTCATTGTCTTCCTGTGTCCCAGTCAAGTTGAAAGGCCCTCGTACCAGTCCAATGACTCATGACCCAGTAGGCTTGTTTGGATATGATCGTTATATAGGGGTTACAGTATATGCGGTTGTCATCAGCAGGATTAAAGTAAGGAATCTTTGTCAAACTAGTTGTTTGTGGACGCTTTCACTAAGGATGAAGTTTGAGAGATGGAACCAGTAATTCGGAAAGTGTGGAAAATTCAGATGGTGTCATACTTGATGATAGGCTGAGCATGTTACATAATGCATGATTGAATATATTGACTTCACATAAACTTATACTCTGGATCTGGACAAAGATGCCTCTACAAATCGAATTGGAGAGTAGGATTCAGCTAACCAGTTTTCCTGGACTGTATTCTAACCAGTACTACCTGACACTTGTCAAGTAAGATGACTTGTAAAACGTGTTGAGTAAAATCAAATTTTATTTTTGAATTTTATGTACAGGAATTACCTGACATGACTGGGAATCGAACTGGGTGTGTCACGTTACGAATCCCCTTTTGATCACATTCTAACTGCCGTTCTGTTTTCTCTTTTGCCAGGTCAACTGATGTGGATACAATGGGATGATGGTGATATGTGGATGCCCTTGATATTCAGCACACTAAAAAGATCAGTATATTTCTATCTCATTTTCTCATCCATATATCTATGTGTTTAGTTTAGACTTCCAGCATTTAATGTATGTTTCTTGTCAGGATATTTTTCATTTTATATTGGTTTGGATGCAGTAGAGCATTTCGAACTCCACTTCTTATCAAGTTTTTGTTTAGTAGTACTGAGAATTTTGTCACTATGTGATTAAAAAAACAAAAAAACAAAGAATAAACAAATAAATAATTATTCTGGTAAACACGATATATCACATCAAAGCTAATTTGCAAACAAGGAAAGTAATTTATTAATCACTTCATTTTGTGTATGGCTAAGTTCTGATAGTGATTCTTGGTGCATTTGTTTGATTTTTGTGTTTGTCTGAACACTGGTGCATGTAGGATGATTGTGTTATGTCCAGCAAAAACTTGATTAAAGGCTCAAGGCTACAACATGTCGAACGCCACCGGGCACTTTAGGTGGTGTTTCTGCATCAGGCCTGCATGCCTAATTTAATTTGGACTATATTTATCTGATAACTTTTAGCGCACTGGCATAGCATTTTCTTCCTGCACTAAAATTTTAAAAACATATGTCTGATAATGCAGAAATTGAATGGAAACAAAGTTTATGATTTCTGCATAATGAATTAAAATTAAGTAAGTTTGCACAGTGTTATACTTTGAATATTGTAAAGTAGGTTGCACTGAGAGTCATCATTTGTATGTAGAAGCAAAAGTAACCAGCATACTAAAACAGTCCGTATATATTTACCTTTTTATTCAGGTGTTCATGTATTTTCAAATTTTTCATGCTTGTCAATATTCAATTGCATTAATCACAGTCCGGATCTGTCTGCCTGAGGTTTTGTCTGAGAGTCAGCTGTCCATAGGCTTACACTACATATTAGGTTCCTTACACCAAAGTGGATATTTGTTTCATTGTCTTCCTGTGTCCCAGTCAAGTTGAAAGGCCCTCGTACCAGTCCAATGACTCATGACCCAGTAGGCTTGTTTGGATATGATCGTTATATAGGGGTTACAGTATATGCGGTTGTCATCAGCAGGATTAAAGTAAGGAATCTTTGTCAAACTAGTTGTTTGTGGACGCTTTCACTAAGGATGAAGTTTGAGAGATGGAACCAGTAATTCGGAAAGTGTGGAAAATTCAGATGGTGTCATACTTGATGATAGGCTGAGCATGTTACATAATGCATGATTGAATATATTGACTTCACATAAACTTATACTCTGGATCTGGACAAAGATGCCATTACAAATCGAATTGGAGAGTAGGATTCAGCTAACCAGTTTTCCTGGACTGTAATCTTACCAGTACTACCTGACACTTGTCAAGTAAGATGACTTGTAAAACGTGTTGAGTAAAATCAAATTTTATTTTTGAATTTTATGTACAGGAATTACCTGCCATGACTGGGAATCGAACTGGGTGTATCACGTTACGAATCCCCTTTTGATCACATTCTAACTGCCGTTCTGTTTTCTCTTTTGCCAGGTCAACTGATGTGGATACAATGGGATGATGGTGATATGTGGATGCCCTTGATATTCAGCACACTAAAAAGATCAGTATATTTCTATCTCATTTTCTCATCCATATATCTATGTGTTTAGTTTAGACTTCCAGCATTTAATGTATGTTTCTTGTCAGGATATTTTTCATTTTATATTGGTTTGGATGCAGTAGAGCATTTCGAACTCCACTTCTTATCAAGTTTTTGTTTAGTAGTACTGAGGATTTTGTCACTATGTGATTAAAAAAAAAAACAACAAAGAATAAACAAATAAATAATTATTCTGGTAAACACGATATATCACATCAAAGCTAACTTGCAAACAAGGAAAGTAATTTATTAATCACTTCATTTTGTGTATGGCTAAGTTCTGATAGTGATTCTTGGTGCATTTGTTTGATTTTTGTGTTTGTCTGAACACTGGTGCATGTAGGATGATTGTGTTATGTCCAGCAAAAACTTGATTAAAGGCTCAAGGCTACAACATGTCGAACGCCACCGGGCACTTTAGGTGGTGTTTCTGCATCAGGCCTGCATGCCTAATTTAATTTGGACTATATTTATCTGATAACTTTTAGCGCACTGGCATAGCATTTTCTTCCTGCACTAAAATTTTAAAAACATATGTCTGATAATGCAGAAATTGAATGGAAACAAAGTTTATGATTTCTGCATAATGAATTAAAATTAAGTAAGTTTGCACAGTGTTATACTTTGAATATTGTAAAGTAGGTTGCACTGAGAGTCATCATTTGTATGTAGAAGCAAAAGTAACCAGCATACTAAAACAGTCCGTATATATTTACCTTTTTATTCAGGTGTTCATGTATTTTCAAATTTTTCATGCTTGTCAATATTCAATTGCATTAATCACAGTCCGGATCTGTCTGCCTGAGGTTTTGTCTGAGAGTCAGCTGTCCATAGGCTTACACTACATATTAGGTTCCTTACACCAAAGTGGATATTTGTTTCATTGTCTTCCTGTGTCCCAGTCAAGTTGAAAGGCCCTCGTACCAGTCCAATGACTCATGACCCAGTAGGCTTGTTTGGATATGATCGTTATATAGGGGTTACAGTATATGCGGTTGTCATCAGCAGGATTAAAGTAAGGAATCTTTGTCAAACTAGTTGTTTGTGGACGCTTTCACTAAGGATGAAGTTTGAGAGATGGAACCAGTAATTCGGAAAGTGTGGAAAATTCAGATGGTGTCATACTTGATGATAGGCTGAGCATGTTACATAATGCATGATTGAATATATTGACTTCACATAAACTTATACTCTGGATCTGGACAAAGATGCCTTTACAAATCGAATTGGAGAGTAGGATTCAGCTAACCAGTTTTCCTGGACTGTAATCTTACCAGTACTACCTGACACTTGTCAAGTAAGATGACTTGTAAAACGTGTTGAGTAAAATCAAATTTTATTTTTGAATTTTATGTACAGGAATTACCTGCCATGACTGGGAATCGAACTGGGTGTATCACGTTACTAATCCCCTTTTGATCACATTCTAACTGCCGTTCTGTTTTCTCTTTTGCCAGATCAACTGATGTGGATACAATGGGATGATGGTGATATGTGGATGCCCTTGATATTCAGCACACTAAAAAGATCAGTATATTTCTATCTCATTTTCTCATCCATATATCTATGTGTTTAGTTTAGACTTCCAGCATTTAATGTATGTTTCTTGTCAGGATATTTTTCATTTTATATTGGTTTGGATGCAGTAGAGCATTTCGAACTCCACTTCTTATCAAGTTTTTGTTTAGTAGTACTGAGAATTTTGTCACTATGTGATTAAAAAAAACAATAAACAAAGAATAACCAAATAAATAATTATTCTGGTAAACACGATATATCACATCAAAGCTAATTTGCAAACAAGGAAAGTAATTTATTAATCACTTCATTTTGTGTATGGCTAAGTTCTGATAGTGATTCTTGGTGCATTTGTTTGATTTTTGTGTTTGTCTGAACACTGGTGCATGTAGGATGATTGTGTTATGTCCAGCAAAAACTTGATTAAAGGCTCAAGGCTACAACATGTCGAACGCCACCGGGCACTTTAGGTGGTGTTTCTGCATCAGGCCTGCATGCCTAATTTAATTTGGACTATATTTATCTGATAACTTTTAGCGCACTGGCATAGCATTTTCTTCCTGCACTAAAATTTTAAAAACATATGTCTGATAATGCAGAAATTGAATGGAAACAAAGTTTATGATTTCTGCATAATGAATTAAAATTAAGTAAGTTTGCACAGTGTTATACTTTGAATATTGTAAAGTAGGTTGCACTGAGAGTCATCATTTGTATGTAGAAGCAAAAGTAACCAGCATACTAAAACAGTCCGTATATATTTACCTTTTTATTCAGGTGTTCATGTATTTTCAAATTTTTCATGCTTGTCAATATTCAATTGCATTAATCACAGTCCGGATCTGTCTGCCTGAGGTTTTGTCTGAGAGTCAGCTGTCCATAGGCTTACACTACATATTAGGTTCCTTACACCAAAGTGGATATTTGTTTCATTGTCTTCCTGTGTCCCAGTCAAGTTGAAAGGCCCTCGTACCAGTCCAATGACTCATGACCCAGTAGGCTTGTTTGGATATGATCGTTATATAGGGGTTACAGTATATGCGGTTGTCATCAGCAGGATTAAAGTAAGGAATCTTTGTCAAACTAGTTGTTTGTGGACGCTTTCACTAAGGATGAAGTTTGAGAGATGGAACCAGTAATTCGGAAAGTGTGGAAAATTCAGATGGTGTCATACTTGATGATAGGCTGAGCATGTTACATAATGCATGATTGAATATATTGACTTCACATAAACTTATACTCTGGATCTGGACAAAGATGCCTCTACAAATCGAATTGGAGAGTAGGATTCAGCTAACCAGTTTTCCTGGACTGTATTCTAACCAGTACTACCTGACACTTGTCAAGTAAGATGACTTGTAAAACGTGTTGAGTAAAATCAAATTTTATTTTTGAATTTTATGTACAGGAATTACCTGCCATGACTGGGAATCGAACTGGGTGTGTCACATTACTAATCCCCTTTTGATCACATTCTAACTGCCGTTCTGTTTTCTATTTTGCCAGGTCAACTGATGTGGATACAATGGGATGATGGTGATATGTGGATGCCCTTGATATTCAGCACACTAAAAAGATCAGTATATTTCTATCTCATTTTCTCATCCATATATCTATGTGTTTAGTTTAGACTTCCAGCATTTAATGTATGTTTCTTGTCAGGATATTTTTCATTTTATATTGGTTTGGATGCAGTAGAGCATTTCGAACTCCACTTCTTATCAAGTTTATGTTTAGTAGTACTGAGAATTTTGTCATTATGTGATTAAAAAAAATAACCACAAAGAATAACCAAATAAATAATTATTCTGGTAAACACGATATATCACATCAAAGCTAATTTGCAAACAAGGAAAGTAATTTATTAATCACTTCATTTTGTGTATGGCTAAGTTCTGATAGTGATTCTTGGTGCATTTGTTTGATTTTTGTGTTTGTCTGAACACTGGTGCATGTAGGATGATTGTGTTATGTCCAGCAAAAACTTGATTAAAGGCTCAAGGCTACAACATGTCGAACGCCACCGGGCACTTTAGGTGGTGTTTCTGCATCAGGCCTGCATGCCTAATTTAATTTGGACTATATTTATCTGATAACTTTTAGCGCACTGGCATAGCATTTTCTTCCTGCACTAAAATTTTAAAAACATATGTCTGATAATGCAGAAATTGAATGGAAACAAAGTTTATGATTTCTGCATAATGAATTAAAATTAAGTAAGTTTGCACAGTGTTATACTTTGAATATTGTAAAGTAGGTTGCACTGAGAGTCATCATTTGTATGTAGAAGCAAAAGTAACCAGCATACTAAAACAGTCCGTATATATTTACCTTTTTATTCAGGTGTTCATGTATTTTCAAATTTTTCATGCTTGTCAATATTCAATTGCATTAATCACAGTCCGGATCTGTCTGCCTGAGGTTTTGTCTGAGAGTCAGCTGTCCATAGGCTTACACTACATATTAGGTTCCTTACACCAAAGTGGATATTTGTTTCATTGTCTTCCTGTGTCCCAGTCAAGTTGAAAGGCCTTCGTACCAGTCCAATGACTCATGACCCAGTAGGCTTGTTTGGATATGATCGTTATATAGGGGTTACAGTATATGCGGTTGTCATCAGCAGGATTAAAGTAAGGAATCTTTGTCAAACTAGTTGTTTGTGGACGCTTTCACTAAGGATGAAGTTTGAGAGATGGAACCAGTAATTCGGAAAGTGTGGAAAATTCAGATGGTGTCATACTTGATGATAGGCTGAGCATGTTACATAATGCATGATTGAATATATTGACTTCACATAAACTTATACTCTGGATCTGGACAAAGATGCCTCTACAAATCGAATTGGAGAGTAGGATTCAGCTAACCAGTTTTCCTGGACTGTATTCTAACCAGTACTACCTGACACTTGTCAAGTAAGATGACTTGTAAAACGTGTTGAGTAAAATCAAATTTTATTTTTGAATTTTATGTACAGGAATTACCTGCCATGACTGGGAATCGAACTGGGTGTGTCACATTACTAATCCCCTTTTGATCACATTCTAACTGCCGTTCTGTTTTCTGTTTTGCCAGGTCAACTGATGTGGATACAATGGGATGATGGTGATATGTGGATGCCCTTGATATTCAGCACACTAAAAAGATCAGTATATTTCTATCTCATTTTCTCATCCATATATCTATGTGTTTAGTTTAGACTTCCAGCATTTAATGTATGTTTCTTGTCAGGATATTTTTCATTTTATATTGGTTTGGATGCAGTAGAGCATTTCGAACTCCACTTCTTATCAAGTTTATGTTTAGTAGTACTGAGAATTTTGTCATTATGTGATTAAAAAAAAATAACCACAAAGAATAACCAAATAAATAATTATTCTGGTAAACACGAATTATCACATCAAAGCTAATTTGCAAACAAGGAAAGTAATTTATTAATCACTTCATTTTGTGTATGGCTAAGTTCTGATAGTGATTCTTGGTGCATTTGTTTGATTTTTGTGTTTGTCTGAACACTGGTGCATGTAGGATGATTGTGTTATGTCCAGCAAAAACTTGATTAAAGGCTCAAGGCTACAACATGTCGAACGCCACCGGGCACTTTAGGTGGTGTTTCTGCATCAGGCCTGCATGCCTAATTTAATTTGGACTATATTTATCTGATAACTTTTAGCGCACTGGCATAGCATTTTCTTCCTGCACTAAAATTTTAAAAACATATGTCTGATAATGCAGAAATTGAATGGAAACAAAGTTTATGATTTCTGCATAATGAATTAAAATTAAGTAAGTTTGCACAGTGTTATACTTTGAATATTGTAAAGTAGGTTGCACTGAGAGTCATCATTTGTATGTAGAAGCAAAAGTAACCAGCATACTAAAACAGTCCGTATATATTTACCTTTTTATTCAGGTGTTCATGTATTTTCAAATTTTTCATGCTTGTCAATATTCAATTGCATTAATCACAGTCCGGATCTGTCTGCCTGAGGTTTTGTCTGAGAGTCAGCTGTCCATAGGCTTACACTACATATTAGGTTCCTTACACCAAAGTGGATATTTGTTTCATTGTCTTCCTGTGTCCCAGTCAAGTTGAAAGGCCCTCGTACCAGTCCAATGACTCATGACCCAGTAGGCTTGTTTGGATATGATCGTTATATAGGGGTTACAGTATATGCGGTTGTCATCAGCAGGATTAAAGTAAGGAATCTTTGTCAAACTAGTTGTTTGTGGACGCTTTCACTAAGGATGAAGTTTGAGAGATGGAACCAGTAATTCGGAAAGTGTGGAAAATTCAGATGGTGTCATACTTGATGATAGGCTGAGCATGTTACATAATGCATGATTGAATATATTGACTTCACATAAACTTATACTCTGGATCTGGACAAAGATGCCTCTACAAATTGAATTGGAGAGTAGGATTCAGCTAACCAGTTTTCCTGGACTGTATTCTAACCAGTACTACCTGACACTTGTCAAGTAAGATGACTTGTAAAACGTGTTGAGTAAAATCAAATTTTATTTTTGAATTTTATGTACAGGAATTACCTGCCATGACTGGGAATCGAACTGGGTGTGTCACATTACTAATCCCCTTTTGATCACATTCTAACTGCCGTTCTGTTTTCTATTTTGCCAGGTCAACTGATGTGGATACAATGGGATGATGGTGATATGTGGATGCCCTTGATATTCAGCACACTAAAAAGATCAGTATATTTCTATCTCATTTTCTCATCCATATATCTATGTGTTTAGTTTAGACTTCCAGCATTTAATGTATGTTTCTTGTCAGGATATTTTTCATTTTATATTGGTTTGGATGCAGTAGAGCATTTCGAACTCCACTTCTAATCAAGTTTATGTTTAGTAGTACATTGTACTGAGAATTTTGTCATTATGTGATTAAAAAAAAATAACCACAAAGAATAACCAAATAAATAATTATTCTGGTAAACACGATATATCACATCAAAGCTAATTTGCAAACAAGGAAAGTAATTTATTAATCACTTCATTTTGTGTATGGCTAAGTTCTGATAGTGATTCTTGGTGCATTTGTTTGATTTTTGTGTTTGTCTGAACACTGGTGCATGTAGGATGATTGTGTTATGTCCAGCAAAAACTTGATTAAAGGCTCAAGGCTACAACATGTCGAACGCCACCGGGCACTTTAGGTGGTGTTTCTGCATCAGGCCTGCATGCCTAATTTAATTTGGACTATATTTATCTGATAACTTTTAGCGCACTGGCATAGCATTTTCTTCCTGCACTAAAATTTTAAAAACATATGTCTGATAATGCAGAAATTGAATGGAAACAAAGTTTATGATTTCTGCATAATGAATTAAAATTAAGTAAGTTTGCACAGTGTTATACTTTGAATATTGTAAAGTAGGTTGCACTGAGAGTCATCATTTGTATGTAGAAGCAAAAGTAACCAGCATACTAAAACAGTCCGTATATATTTACCTTTTTATTCAGGTGTTCATGTATTTTCAAATTTTTCATGCTTGTCAATATTCAATTGCATTAATCACAGTCCGGATCTGTCTGCCTGAGGTTTTGTCTGAGAGTCAGCTGTCCATAGGCTTACACTACATATTAGGTTCCTTACACCAAAGTGGATATTTGTTTCATTGTCTTCCTGTGTCCCAGTCAAGTTGAAAGGCCCTCGTACCAGTCCAATGACTCATGACCCAGTAGGCTTGTTTGGATATGATCGTTATATAGGGGTTACAGTATATGCGGTTGTCATCAGCAGGATTAAAGTAAGGAATCTTTGTCAAACTAGTTGTTTGTGGACGCTTTCACTAAGGATGAAGTTTGAGAGATGGAACCAGTAATTCGGAAAGTGTGGAAAATTCAGATGGTGTCATACTTGATGATAGGCTGAGCATGTTACATAATGCATGATTGAATATATTGACTTCACATAAACTTATACTCTGGATCTGGACAAAGATGCCTCTACAAATTGAATTGGAGAGTAGGATTCAGCTAACCAGTTTTCCTGGACTGTATTCTAACCAGTACTACCTGACACTTGTCAAGTAAGATGACTTGTAAAACGTGTTGAGTAAAATCAAATTTTATTTTTGAATTTTATGTACAGGAATTACCTGCCATGACTGGGAATCGAACTGGGTGTGTCACATTACTAATCCCCTTTTGATCACATTCTAACTGCCGTTCTGTTTTCTATTTTGCCAGGTCAACTGATGTGGATACAATGGGATGATGGTGATATGTGGATGCCCTTGATATTCAGCACACTAAAAAGATCAGTATATTTCTATCTCATTTTCTCATCCATATATCTATGTGTTTAGTTTAGACTTCCAGCATTTAATGTATGTTTCTTGTCAGGATATTTTTCATTTTATATTGGTTTGGATGCAGTAGAGCATTTCGAACTCCACTTCTAATCAAGTTTATGTTTAGTAGTACATTGTACTGAGAATTTTGTCATTATGTGATTAAAAAAAAATAACCACAAAGAATAACCAAATAAATAATTATTCTGGTAAACACGATATATCACATCAAAGCTAATTTGCAAACAAGGAAAGTAATTTATTAATCACTTCATTTTGTGTATGGCTAAGTTCTGATAGTGATTCTTGGTGCATTTGTTTGATTTTTGTGTTTGTCTGAACACTGGTGCATGTAGGATGATTGTGTTATGTCCAGCAAAAACTTGATTAAAGGCTCAAGGCTACAACATGTCGAACGCCACCGGGCACTTTAGGTGGTGTTTCTGCATCAGGCCTGCATGCCTAATTTAATTTGGACTATATTTATCTGATAACTTTTAGCGCACTGGCATAGCATTTTCTTCCTGCACTAAAATTTTAAAAACATATGTCTGATAATGCAGAAATTGAATGGAAACAAAGTTTATGATTTCTGCATAATGAATTAAAATTAAGTAAGTTTGCACAGTGTTATACTTTGAATATTGTAAAGTAGGTTGCACTGAGAGTCATCATTTGTATGTAGAAGCAAAAGTAACCAGCATACTAAAACAGTCCGTATATATTTACCTTTTTATTCAGGTGTTCATGTATTTTCAAATTTTTCATGCTTGTCAATATTCAATTGCATTAATCACAGTCCGGATCTGTCTGCCTGAGGTTTTGTCTGAGAGTCAGCTGTCCATAGGCTTACACTACATATTAGGTTCCTTACACCAAAGTGGATATTTGTTTCATTGTCTTCCTGTGTCCCAGTCAAGTTGAAAGGCCCTCGTACCAGTCCAATGACTCATGACCCAGTAGGCTTGTTTGGATATGATCGTTATATAGGGGTTACAGTATATGCGGTTGTCATCAGCAGGATTAAAGTAAGGAATCTTTGTCAAACTAGTTGTTTGTGGACGCTTTCACTAAGGATGAAGTTTGAGAGATGGAACCAGTAATTCGGAAAGTGTGGAAAATTCAGATGGTGTCATACTTGATGATAGGCTGAGCATGTTACATAATGCATGATTGAATATATTGACTTCACATAAACTTATACTCTGGATCTGGACAAAGATGCCTCTACAAATTGAATTGGAGAGTAGGATTCAGCTAACCAGTTTTCCTGGACTGTATTCTAACCAGTACTACCTGACACTTGTCAAGTAAGATGACTTGTAAAACGTGTTGAGTAAAATCAAATTTTATTTTTGAATTTTATGTACAGGAATTACCTGCCATGACTGGGAATCGAACTGGGTGTGTCACATTACTAATCCCCTTTTGATCACATTCTAACTGCCGTTCTGTTTTCTATTTTGCCAGGTCAACTGATGTGGATACAATGGGATGATGGTGATATGTGGATGCCCTTGATATTCAGCACACTAAAAAGATCAGTATATTTCTATCTCATTTTCTCATCCATATATCTATGTGTTTAGTTTAGACTTCCAGCATTTAATGTATGTTTCTTGTCAGGATATTTTTCATTTTATATTGGTTTGGATGCAGTAGAGCATTTCGAACTCCACTTCTAATCAAGTTTATGTTTAGTAGTACATTGTACTGAGAATTTTGTCATTATGTGATTAAAAAAAAATAACCACAAAGAATAACCAAATAAATAATTATTCTGGTAAACACGATATATCACATCAAAGCTAATTTGCAAACAAGGAAAGTAATTTATTAATCACTTCATTTTGTGTATGGCTAAGTTCTGATAGTGATTCTTGGTGCATTTGTTTGATTTTTGTGTTTGTCTGAACACTGGTGCATGTAGGATGATTGTGTTATGTCCAGCAAAAACTTGATTAAAGGCTCAAGGCTACAACATGTCGAACGCCACCGGGCACTTTAGGTGGTGTTTCTGCATCAGGCCTGCATGCCTAATTTAATTTGGACTATATTTATCTGATAACTTTTAGCGCACTGGCATAGCATTTTCTTCCTGCACTAAAATTTTAAAAACATATGTCTGATAATGCAGAAATTGAATGGAAACAAAGTTTATGATTTCTGCATAATGAATTAAAATTAAGTAAGTTTGCACAGTGTTATACTTTGAATATTGTAAAGTAGGTTGCACTGAGAGTCATCATTTGTATGTAGAAGCAAAAGTAACCAGCATACTAAAACAGTCCGTATATATTTACCTTTTTATTCAGGTGTTCATGTATTTTCAAATTTTTCATGCTTGTCAATATTCAATTGCATTAATCACAGTCCGGATCTGTCTGCCTGAGGTTTTGTCTGAGAGTCAGCTGTCCATAGGCTTACACTACATATTAGGTTCCTTACACCAAAGTGGATATTTGTTTCATTGTCTTCCTGTGTCCCAGTCAAGTTGAAAGGCCCTCGTACCAGTCCAATGACTCATGACCCAGTAGGCTTGTTTGGATATGATCGTTATATAGGGGTTACAGTATATGCGGTTGTCATCAGCAGGATTAAAGTAAGGAATCTTTGTCAAACTAGTTGTTTGTGGACGCTTTCACTAAGGATGAAGTTTGAGAGATGGAACCAGTAATTCGGAAAGTGTGGAAAATTCAGATGGTGTCATACTTGATGATAGGCTGAGCATGTTACATAATGCATGATTGAATATATTGACTTCACATAAACTTATACTCTGGATCTGGACAAAGATGCCTCTACAAATTGAATTGGAGAGTAGGATTCAGCTAACCAGTTTTCCTGGACTGTATTCTAACCAGTACTACCTGACACTTGTCAAGTAAGATGACTTGTAAAACGTGTTGAGTAAAATCAAATTTTATTTTTGAATTTTATGTACAGGAATTACCTGCCATGACTGGGAATCGAACTGGGTGTGTCACATTACTAATCCCCTTTTGATCACATTCTAACTGCCGTTCTGTTTTCTATTTTGCCAGGTCAACTGATGTGGATACAATGGGATGATGGTGATATGTGGATGCCCTTGATATTCAGCACACTAAAAAGATCAGTATATTTCTATCTCATTTTCTCATCCATATATCTATGTGTTTAGTTTAGACTTCCAGCATTTAATGTATGTTTCTTGTCAGGATATTTTTCATTTTATATTGGTTTGGATGCAGTAGAGCATTTCGAACTCCACTTCTAATCAAGTTTATGTTTAGTAGTACATTGTACTGAGAATTTTGTCATTATGTGATTAAAAAAAAATAACCACAAAGAATAACCAAATAAATAATTATTCTGGTAAACACGATATATCACATCAAAGCTAATTTGCAAACAAGGAAAGTAATTTATTAATCACTTCATTTTGTGTATGGCTAAGTTCTGATAGTGATTCTTGGTGCATTTGTTTGATTTTTGTGTTTGTCTGAACACTGGTGCATGTAGGATGATTGTGTTATGTCCAGCAAACACTTGATTAAAGGCTCAAGGCTACAACATGTCGAACGCCACCGGGCACTTTAGGTGGTGTTTCTGCATCAGGCCTGCATGCCTAATTTAATTTGGACTATATTTATCTGATAACTTTTAGCGCACTGGCATAGCATTTTCTTCCTGCACTAAAATTTTAAAAACATATGTCTGATAATGCAGAAATTGAATGGAAACAAAGTTTATGATTTCTGCATAATGAATTAAAATTAAGTAAGTTTGCACAGTGTTATACTTTGAATATTGTAAAGTAGGTTGCACTGAGAGTCATCATTTGTATGTAGAAGCAAAAGTAACCAGCATACTAAAACAGTCCGTATATATTTACCTTTTTATTCAGGTGTTCATGTATTTTCAAATTTTTCATGCTTGTCAATATTCAATTGCATTAATCACAGTCCGGATCTGTCTGCCTGAGGTTTTGTCTGAGAGTCAGCTGTCCATAGGCTTACACTACATATTAGGTTCCTTACACCAAAGTGGATATTTGTTTCATTGTCTTCCTGTGTCCCAGTCAAGTTGAAAGGCCCTCGTACCAGTCCAATGACTCATGACCCAGTAGGCTTGTTTGGATATGATCGTTATATAGGGGTTACAGTATATGCGGTTGTCATCAGCAGGATTAAAGTAAGGAATCTTTGTCAAACTAGTTGTTTGTGGACGCTTTCACTAAGGATGAAGTTTGAGAGATGGAACCAGTAATTCGGAAAGTGTGGAAAATTCAGATGGTGTCATACTTGATGATAGGCTGAGCATGTTACATAATGCATGATTGAATATATTGACTTCACATAAACTTATACTCTGGATCTGGACAAAGATGCCTCTACAAATCGAATTGGAGAGTAGGATTCAGCTAACCAGTTTTCCTAGACTGTATTCTAACCAGTACTACCTGACACTTGTCAAGTAAGATGACTTGTAAAACGTGTTGAGTAAAATCAAATTTTATTTTTGAATTTTATGTACAGGAATTACCTGCCATGACTGGGAATCGAACTGGGTGTGTCACATTACTAATCCCCTTTTGATCACATTCTAACTGCCGTTCTGTTTTCTCTTTTGCCAGGTCAACTGATGTGGATACAATGGGATGATGGTGATATGTGCTCTTCCAGCACACTAAAAAGATCAGTATATTTCTATCTCATTTTCTCATCCATATATCTATGTGTTTAGTTTAGACTTCCAGCATTTAATGTATGTTTCTTGTCAGGATATTTTTCATTTTATATTGGTTTGGATGCAGTAGAGCATTTCGAACTCCACTTCTTATCAAGTTTATGTTTAGTAGTACTGAGAATTTTGTCATTATGTGATTAAAAAAAAATAACCACAAAGAATAACCAAATAAATAATTATTCTGGTAAACACGAATTATCACATCAAAGCTAATTTGCAAACAAGGAAAGTAATTTATTAATCACTTCATTTTGTGTATGGCCAAGTTCTGATAGTGATTCTTGGTGCATTTGTTTGATTTTTGTGTTTGTCTGAACACTGGTGCATGTAGGATGATTGTGTTATGTTCAGCAAAAACTTGATTAAAGGCTCAAGGCTACAACATGTCGAACGCCACCGGGCACTTTAGGTGGTGTTTCTGCATCAGGCCTGCATGCCTAATTTAATTTGGACTATATTTATCTGATAACTTTTAGCGCACTGGCATAGCATTTTCTTCCTGCACTAAAATTTTAAAAACATATGTCTGATAATGCAGAAATTGAATGGAAACAAAGTTTATGATTTCTGCATAATGAATTAAAATTAAGTAAGTTTGCACAGTGTTATACTTTGAATATTGTAAAGTAGGTTGCACTGAGAGTCATCATTTGTATGTAGAAGCAAAAGTAACCAGCATACTAAAACAGTCCGTATATATTTACCTTTTTATTCAGGTGTTCATGTATTTTCAAATTTTTCATGCTTGTCAATATTCAATTGCATTAATCACAGTCCGGATCTGTCTGCCTGAGGTTTTGTCTGAGAGTCAGCTGTCCATAGGCTTACACTACATATTAGGTTCCTTACACCAAAGTGGATATTTGTTTCATTGTCTTCCTGTGTCCCAGTCAAGTTGAAAGGCCCTCGTACCAGTCCAATGACTCATGACCCAGTAGGCTTGTTTGGATATGATCGTTATATAGGGGTTACAGTATATGCGGTTGTCATCAGCAGGATTAAAGTAAGGAATCTTTGTCAAACTAGTTGTTTGTGGACGCTTTCACTAAGGATGAAGTTTGAGAGATGGAACCAGTAATTCGGAAAGTGTGGAAAATTCAGATGGTGTCATACTTGATGATAGGCTGAGCATGTTACATAATGCATGATTGAATATATTGACTTCACATAAACTTATACTCTGGATCTGGACAAAGATGCCTCTACAAATTGAATTGGAGAGTAGGATTCAGCTAACCAGTTTTCCTGGACTGTATTCTAACCAGTACTACCTGACACTTGTCAAGTAAGATGACTTGTAAAACGTGTTGAGTAAAATCAAATTTTATTTTTGAATTTTATGTACAGGAATTACCTGCCATGACTGGGAATCGAACTGGGTGTGTCACATTACTAATCCCCTTTTGATCACATTCTAACTGCCGTTCTGTTTTCTATTTTGCCAGGTCAACTGATGTGGATACAATGGGATGATGGTGATATGTGGATGCCCTTGATATTCAGCACACTAAAAAGATCAGTATATTTCTATCTCATTTTCTCATCCATATATCTATGTGTTTAGTTTAGACTTCCAGCATTTAATGTATGTTTCTTGTCAGGATATTTTTCATTTTATATTGGTTTGGATGCAGTAGAGCATTTCGAACTCCACTTCTAATCAAGTTTATGTTTAGTAGTACATTGTACTGAGAATTTTGTCATTATGTGATTAAAAAAAAATAACCACAAAGAATAACCAAATAAATAATTATTCTGGTAAACACGATATATCACATCAAAGCTAATTTGCAAACAAGGAAAGTAATTTATTAATCACTTCATTTTGTGTATGGCTAAGTTCTGATAGTGATTCTTGGTGCATTTGTTTGATTTTTGTGTTTGTCTGAACACTGGTGCATGTAGGATGATTGTGTTATGTCCAGCAAAAACTTGATTAAAGGCTCAAGGCTACAACATGTCGAACGCCACCGGGCACTTTAGGTGGTGTTTCTGCATCAGGCCTGCATGCCTAATTTAATTTGGACTATATTTATCTGATAACTTTTAGCGCACTGGCATAGCATTTTCTTCCTGCACTAAAATTTTAAAAACATATGTCTGATAATGCAGAAATTGAATGGAAACAAAGTTTATGATTTCTGCATAATGAATTAAAATTAAGTAAGTTTGCACAGTGTTATACTTTGAATATTGTAAAGTAGGTTGCACTGAGAGTCATCATTTGTATGTAGAAGCAAAAGTAACCAGCATACTAAAACAGTCCGTATATATTTACCTTTTTATTCAGGTGTTCATGTATTTTCAAATTTTTCATGCTTGTCAATATTCAATTGCATTAATCACAGTCCGGATCTGTCTGCCTGAGGTTTTGTCTGAGAGTCAGCTGTCCATAGGCTTACACTACATATTAGGTTCCTTACACCAAAGTGGATATTTGTTTCATTGTCTTCCTGTGTCCCAGTCAAGTTGAAAGGCCCTCGTACCAGTCCAATGACTCATGACCCAGTAGGCTTGTTTGGATATGATCGTTATATAGGGGTTACAGTATATGCGGTTGTCATCAGCAGGATTAAAGTAAGGAATCTTTGTCAAACTAGTTGTTTGTGGACGCTTTCACTAAGGATGAAGTTTGAGAGATGGAACCAGTAATTCGGAAAGTGTGGAAAATTCAGATGGTGTCATACTTGATGATAGGCTGAGCATGTTACATAATGCATGATTGAATATATTGACTTCACATAAACTTATACTCTGGATCTGGACAAAGATGCCTCTACAAATTGAATTGGAGAGTAGGATTCAGCTAACCAGTTTTCCTGGACTGTATTCTAACCAGTACTACCTGACACTTGTCAAGTAAGATGACTTGTTAAACGTGTTGAGTAAAATCAAATTTTATTTTTGAATTTTATGTACAGGAATTACCTGCCATGACTGGGAATCGAACTGGGTGTGTCACATTACTAATCCCCTTTTGATCACATTCTAACTGCCGTTCTGTTTTCTATTTTGCCAGGTCAACTGATGTGGATACAATGGGATGATGGTGATATGTGGATGCCCTTGATATTCAGCACACTAAAAAGATCAGTATATTTCTATCTCATTTTCTCATCCATATATCTATGTGTTTAGTTTAGACTTCCAGCATTTAATGTATGTTTCTTGTCAGGATATTTTTCATTTTATATTGGTTTGGATGCAGTAGAGCATTTCGAACTCCACTTCTAATCAAGTTTATGTTTAGTAGTACATTGTACTGAGAATTTTGTCATTATGTGATTAAAAAAAATAACCACAAAGAATAACCAAATAAATAATTATTCTGGTAAACACGATATATCACATCAAAGCTAATTTGCAAACAAGGAAAGTAATTTATTAATCACTTCATTTTGTGTATGGCTAAGTTCTGATAGTGATTCTTGGTGCATTTGTTTGATTTTTGTGTTTGTCTGAACACTGGTGCATGTAGGATGATTGTGTTATGTCCAGCAAAAACTTGATTAAAGGCTCAAGGCTACAACATGTCGAACGCCACCGGGCACTTTAGGTGGTGTTTCTGCATCAGGCCTGCATGCCTAATTTAATTTGGACTATATTTATCTGATAACTTTTAGCGCACTGGCATAGCATTTTCTTCCTGCACTAAAATTTTAAAAACATATGTCTGATAATGCAGAAATTGAATGGAAACAAAGTTTATGATTTCTGCATAATGAATTAAAATTAAGTAAGTTTGCACAGTGTTATACTTTGAATATTGTAAAGTAGGTTGCACTGAGAGTCATCATTTGTATGTAGAAGCAAAAGTAACCAGCATACTAAAACAGTCCGTATATATTTACCTTTTTATTCAGGTGTTCATGTATTTTCAAATTTTTCATGCTTGTCAATATTCAATTGCATTAATCACAGTCCGGATCTGTCTGCCTGAGGTTTTGTCTGAGAGTCAGCTGTCCATAGGCTTACACTACATATTAGGTTCCTTACACCAAAGTGGATATTTGTTTCATTGTCTTCCTGTGTCCCAGTCAAGTTGAAAGGCCCTCGTACCAGTCCAATGACTCATGACCCAGTAGGCTTGTTTGGATATGATCGTTATATAGGGGTTACAGTATATGCGGTTGTCATCAGCAGGATTAAAGTAAGGAATCTTTGTCAAACTAGTTGTTTGTGGACGCTTTCACTAAGGATGAAGTTTGAGAGATGGAACCAGTAATTCGGAAAGTGTGGAAAATTCAGATGGTGTCATACTTGATGATAGGCTGAGCATGTTACATAATGCATGATTGAATATATTGACTTCACATAAACTTATACTCTGGATCTGGACAAAGATGCCTCTACAAATCGAATTGGAGAGTAGGATTCAGCTAACCAGTTTTCCTAGACTGTATTCTAACCAGTACTACCTGACACTTGTCAAGTAAGATGACTTGTAAAACGTGTTGAGTAAAATCAAATTTTATTTTTGAATTTTATGTACAGGAATTACCTGCCATGACTGGGAATCGAACTGGGTGTGTCACATTACTAATCCCCTTTTGATCACATTCTAACTGCCGTTCTGTTTTCTCTTTTGCCAGGTCAACTGATGTGGATACAATGGGATGATGGTGATATGTGCTCTTCCAGCACACTAAAAAGATCAGTATATTTCTATCTCATTTTCTCATCCATATATCTATGTGTTTAGTTTAGACTTCCAGCATTTAATGTATGTTTCTTGTCAGGATATTTTTCATTTTATATTGGTTTGGATGCAGTAGAACATTTCGAACTCCACTTCTTATCAAGTTTATGTTTAGTAGTACTGAGAATTTTGTCATTATGTGATTAAAAAAAACAACAACAAAGAATAACCAAATAAATAATTATTCTGGTAAACACGATATATCACATCAAAGCTAATGAATAATGTAAATAAATGTTATGTAAATTATGTTTTTGTTTGTATTATCTTGACATTAATAGAATGTGCAGTCATGTGAAGTGATATCATGTTTTGGAGTAATGCTTAGTTATGTCCATATGTTTACAGTTTTGGTAGGTTACCAGCTATATTTTTTTTGTTATTATTACTTATCTCTGGGAGGTTCATTTAGTGCCTTTTTTTCGCAGATATCCAAATAAAGATAGAAACCAGTCCTGAGTTTGAAAAAAAGTAGAATTTTAATTATCTGCAAATATTTAGTTAAATATCAATGACAATCACAAATTCACTTATGACAAATTATAATACTGAAAAATACTGGTGGTACTGCTCAGTTAGGATAATTGTATAGTGACGCTGTGGTCGAGTCCATTTTTACGGTGTAAAACCGTTGTCAAATTATCATTGGACATATAGGCTGACTACATGATTTACTAATTTCAATAAATACATCAACTGTTGGCGTAGCGCAGTTGGTAACGATGGTGTCTGGCGATAATCTATTGATGTGAAAAGAACTGTGAGACCGCGACATGGTACTTTTTTCGCAAATAATTTTCTATTGCTATATATCTTTTTTAAAAAATCGTCATTTTTTTGTCCTTTTTTTATTTGTAAGGAATATACTAGATCTAGTGTTTATATTATTATCATCATTTTTATCGTTTGGCAAATCTTTTTTGAATATCTTTTTACATGTAATAAACATGATGAAAAATAGTCTTAGACATTTCGTTGGTAATTACGATTGGTTCGCCATTAAAAGTCCACCTATTTTCAGTCATATTTAGCTAGTTGGCATTCAGATAAGTTTGCACGAAATACCTGTGCGCGGTACTAATACTTCATGTACTTCCGCACTACACACTTTGCGTTACACAGGACAATTATATATTATGCATTCTTTTTCTTTACAATTTACTACTAAATATTATAACGAAACTACAATCCATTTGCAAAAAGTTGAAAAAGAAAACGAAAAAAGAGACAACCGATGAGGTTTGAACTCGCGATAAATTCTGATCAATTTTAAAGGCTTTACCAACTGCGCCAACCAGACATCTACAATATCATTGCTAAACTATAATACTACATTTGTTTCTTATAAACCCATTTTACCTGTTCAGACAATGGATGTAAACTTTTGTGTACACATAAAATGAAACGTCACTATCACATTATCCTAACTGGACAGTATTAACTAAGCAATTTTGTTAAGTGCATCTTGATACACAATACAATCCTGTGAACTCATTGACAACAAGCAAACATTCAAACAAAGAAATTTAACCACATTAAACTTTAGCTGTCACATGGCTAAAACTAGAATGTTATAAAAACTAATGATAATACATGTCGGTGTATACACAGGTAACTGTATCATGAATAGATTATAAAAATATGAAAAAGAATTTAAAAAAAAAATATTTATTAATATGTTAACATATTAATAAATATTTTTTTTAAAAATTATTACCATCGGGCGTAATGTATTGACAATTTTAGAAAATTGTAGCACAGCCTAAATGATATTAATTGAGCCTCCGACTAGAATTTTTATCATGAATCCAGTATTTACAAAAGTTGACTATGATGGAACCGTATACATAAGACAATCCTGAAAAATACTGAAAGAATCACAACAATTGCTGCATATCGCATAGGCCAGTCAAATCGCTAAATACTGGAATTTCTCCATTGTCATGGAAACCTGTAAATACTGGATTCATGATAAAAATTCTAGTCATGTTCGGATTGGGCAAGAAAAGTCGCACAAGAGAAGAGAGAGAGAGAGGGAGAGAGAGAGAGAGAGAGAGAGAGGGGGGGGGGTAGAGGAGAGAAGATACAGGAGAACAGGGCATTTATATCCCTACTCTTTTCGAATAGTTTTTCTTGGTTCATTTCCGTGCACAGTATAAACCATCGATACACGCCTCGCGCATTTTCCGGTGAATTTCTAGACGCACTACATGACTCGGTAGTCGAGATAGGGACACGTAAAAGTGTCCCGAGAAATTTGGAAGGCGGAGCCGAGAATCAAATCCACGCTATTTTGTTAATGTCCAGTTTGTACCACCTGACCACTGACCACCCCAAGTAAACAACAACGGACTTACTTCAAAATCATCTAAAATCAACTTTTAATATCTAGATTCGCCGATAGATCAATAACATTGGTTGGATCAAAATGGTAAAATGCTCTCCAAAGACACCAGCTCTAACGTATGTTACGACGGAAAACATCTTTAAACTAATAAAGAAAACATACCTGTTCGCAAAGCTGTTAACCTAACACGTTATCAATGTCGTGATGCAGTGGTTAGTGCACTAGAGTTGTAACCCGGTGATCGGGGGTCAAATCCCGATCGCGGCAGGCCATGTCCTTCTATTAAAATTTTACACAATTCGATTTTCCTCCAAGTTTACAGCTCCTTGTAAAAGGGTCAGTAAGCACAGTAGAAATTCAGACAACAGAAAACTGGTTCGGTGAACCCGACTGGGCTAGTATATAAGTTTAAAAAACCGGCCTTAAACCCACTAAAAACAATTTATTACTACAAAGACTCAATTGGAATATGCGAATTTCCAAAACCTTTTTGAGCTACGATGGATATAAATATATAAGTCATTTGTAAACCAGCCTCGTTTATACATACACTTTCTTTCCTGTCGTTTGATCAGTAATGTTTGACTGCTTAAGTGCACAATGTACAAATACATTAAAGCCATAGGCGCTCGACTACATATATCAAATTAACTCCTATGAACTCATACGAACATAGCGCCTAAGGCATAAACTACAAAATATTTTGTTTTATTATAGTGTCACCCCTATCAAGTTCGCACAGTACCTCCCGAATCCCTTCTCCTTTTGCCGGGTGCCTGGCCGATCTGTACAAAATCTAAATATCATATGCGATACAATGTGTTCTGAATTTGCATAATGCAACAGTTAGAAAAAACGAGACAATGTTTGTTTCGCAAGTCTTTTTACACAGCGGGTCAGCTTGATTTGACAAAAGAACATTAAAACTGGTTATAAATAAACTAACTTACCTTCTTGGAAGTCTCAATAATCCACTACGAGACTCGATATACATGCAATGCGTGCGTGCCACGTGCGCTATCTTCGTTGTATTTATAAATATACTCCCCGCAATAACAGTGTTCTGAATCTTAACCCGGAAGATCGCGCTTTTATTAGCTTTAAAAATATATTAACATAACAATAACGTAGAACGAAAGAGAGTCGTAGGATGTAAGAGGTAAATCTTTTAAAAACGTCATTAATTGTTAGTATTTAAAACCAAAATGACCTCTGTAAAACGGTCACCTGTCAATAGTCCACATTTTTCTTCTTTTCCAAGGGTGGCCTTTGTTCACAGGATTTGAAGCGCCTGTCCACTTTGCGCACCTTTAATTCAATATTTTGTATCAAGATTCGACTTCAGCCCCATTAGCTTTTTGCTACAAGAATATCACAGGTAACTGTATCATGAATAGATAATAAAAATTTAAAAAAAAAAAAATCAAAAAAAAATATTTAGTAATATATTAACAAGGTATATTTCAACGAAAATCCTCTGGACGATCACTGAGGTGACTTTTGTTTTTCAATTTCATCAAGGATTCCGGTGAATTCATGCAAATGAATATACTTTTTACGGCCGTAATTGAACAAAAACATATTCCTGCATTGAAAGCTTTATTTATTTACATTATTTTACCCACAGGTAACTGTATCATGAATAGATAATAAAAATTTAAAAAAAAAAAATTAAAAAAAAATATTTATTAATATATTAACAAGGTATATTTCAACGAAAATCCTCTGGACGATCACTGAGGTGACTTTTGTTTTTCAATTTCATCAAGGATTCCGGTGAATATATGCAAATGAATATACTTTTTACGGCCGTAATTGAACAAAAACATATTCCTGCATTGAAAGCTTTATTTATTTACATTATTTTACCTTCATAACATGTAATTCAACGTTTAAATTCCGATTTTATCTAAATATCAACGTAAAAACTTCATTCTGTCGATGACTCTAGAGAAATCCCAGTGTATTTTGTAACGTTCGTTTTCATTGGCCAAGAACCAAATACGTCATTTCACCTGGGAAAACCCCTTTGAAATCGGCCAATGAAAATCGTTGTCACAAACTGGATAGCACGCGCGTCATATGAACCAAAATGGAGTCTATCGGGGATAAAAATTAAAGCCGAAAGTTTGTTTATTGCTTAAACATTCACATGTAACGAATTTACAAATTGTCATGGGGGTAAATGTGTTCCAACATTTGTGTTTTCTAAGTGTAGCTGTTCATTATGTTTGTACACAACGGTTAAGACTAAATATCGTCTATTTTATGTAAATTTAGTGGATGTCAAAATCACCTCAGTGATCGTCCCGAAGCATTGATTTACATTTTGTGGCATAACTCGTAAACTAGGCGACGGATTTCTCTGGGATTTTGCATGAATGTTGTTTTAACGATATGTTTTATGAATATAATCGATCACTGGAAATATCTTTAGCCAAAAATTTTTTTTGATGCTTTAAAAATCTTGGGATTTTTGTTGTAATATACCTTGTTAATATATTACTAAATATTTTTTTTAATTTTTTTTTTTTTTAATTTTTATTATCTATTCATGATACAGTTACCTGTGATTTTACCTTCATAACATGTAATTCAACGTTTAAATTCCGATTTTATCTAAATATCAACGTAAAAACTTCATTCTGTCGATGACTCTAGAGAAATCCCAGTGTATTTTGTAACGTTCGTTTTCATTGGCCGGGAACCAAATACGTCATTTCACCTGGGAAAACCCCTTTGAAATCGGCCAATGAAAATCGTTGTCACAAACTGGATAGCACGCGCGTCATATGAACCAAAATGGAGTCTATCGGGGATAAAAATTAAAGCCGAAAGTTTGTTTATTGCTTAAACATTCACATGTAACGAATTTACAAATTGTCATGGGGGTAAATGTGTTCCAACATTTGTGTTTTCTAAGTGTAGCTGTTCATTATGTTTGTACACAACGGTTAAGACTAAATATCGTCTATTTTATGTAAATTTAGTGGATGTCAAAATCACCTCAGTGATCGTCCCGAAGCATTGATTTACATTTTGTGGCATAACTCGTAAACTAGGCGACGGATTTCTCTGGGATTTTGCATGAATGTTGTTTTAACGATATGTTTTATGAATATAATCGATCACTGGAAATATCTTTAGCCAAAAATTTTTTTTGATGCTTTAAAAATCTTGGGATTTTTGTTGTAATATACCTTGTTAATATATTACTAAATATTTTTTTTTAATTTTTTTTTTTTAAATTTTTATTATCTATTCATGATACAGTTACCTGTGAAGAATATATGCAAAAAAAAAAAACAATTGCTGATATTATCCCGTAATGAATATTACCGACGAAACAAGCCCCTTTTCTTTGAAAAAAAAAACACTCATTTTGCTGTGAATTTGCTTTTCTTAACTTGAAATATAAAGAGCGCGTGGCGTCACTTTATGCCGTGTGCACTATATGACTGCAGGAAAACACAGCTATTCTATAAATAGTATTTTTTTTCAATGATATTGAAAAAAATACGATATAAATACGCTATAAGCACGGGAAGAAAACGCACCGAATTCCTCTGTTATAGAACAACTATTAAGACCGATAAATTTATATGATTATGGGACGTTAAACTATGATAATAAGTACATTTATATATACAGTTTAACCTCTCCAGAGTGGCCCTCTCTTATTAACAACTTCTCATGAATTTTCCCCACTGCATGATTTAACTATTGATTTTACCTCTCTAGAGAAACAACCTCTCAACAACAACATAAATTTGCTAATCCCAAAGATTATTGCTTTGGAGAGCTTGCACTGAATTTAACTCCGAACCTAAATTGTAACTAGTTCTTAAGTTATGGTCTGCTAACATTAATACTTTATCTAAATGAAAAGGTTGTATTCGGAACATATGTGAACGTGATCGATAAGCAAAATGCATAATAAACGGTACATGTATGTAGTGTAGTGTACGGTGGCATAAAGGGGACATAGTAAATATTTTATGTACCGCGTGCGCACGTAGTAGCTACGGCGTGCGCACGTGATATCTACTGCGTGCGCACATGATAGCTACTGTGTGCGCACGTGAAAGCTACTGCGTGCGCACGTGAAAGCTACTGCGAGCGCACGTGAAAGCTACTGCGTGTGCACGTGATAGCTACTGCGAGCGCACGTGATAGCTACTACGTGCGCACGTGATAGCTTCTGTGTGCGCACGTGGTAGCAATGACAGCATGAATTTTCCCCGTACCTTTTAACAATCAATTTAACCTCCCAACAACAACATAATTTTGCTACTCCCAAAGGGTGTTGCTTTGGAGTGATAACATTAAACATGTACAGTCAAATCTGTAATCAAAGGCCACCCTCGGGAAAGACAAATTGTGACCTATATTACCAGGTTGTCTTTATTAGGATGTTCATTTATTCTAAATAATCAACGACGATGTTTTAAGGTAGTAATCGGCACACAGTCTGACGAGTATCGGAACTTTTATATCAAGATAGTAACTGAGTATTAATGCAAAACGTACAAAATACGCTGTTTCTATTTCATTTTTAATTGCAAGAAACAAACGCCAAGCGATTACGTAACGTTTGTAGCCTGTTAACCGCTTACAAACGAAAAAAAAGAAGATCCGTGGCCGGTTTCGAACCCGCCACAAAATGTTTATCTAGAAGCTTTCAATGCCCGACGCTTTACCGACTGCGCTAGAGCGGCACATACTCTGACGAGTATCGAAACTTTTATATCAAGGTATTTGTGCACGTGTTCGCTTGATTAGTTTCATGTTACTGTAAACTTGATCAGTTTTACGCTTTTAAAAATTACTGCCAGAGACATACGTAGATATATGACCCAAACAACAATTTCCCTTGCAGTCCTAGATGCTCTGTTAGTGCGTTTCCTGTACGTAATTGGGTTACTTCCCTTTGTTGATGATGCACGTTTATTCGTGTTCGTTACCATCAAGGTGTGATAAAAAAATGATTGCATCTTACCAAGTATAAATCTACCCAAGTGAATGCAATCTGAGATTGTAAAAACGAAGCAATGAAATTTCAGTAAATTCGTTTCTTACACATACGCGGGCTTATTTAGTTCCTACCCAGCATGGGGCGTAGGGGGTGTTTGACACAAGACGGCCCCCAAATATGTCAGACTGTTCTCTCCGCATCTGCTTACTTACATTTTTAATTTGTTAAGTTCGCAAATATATCACACACAATTTCAATGCGGTGCCTGTGCTCTCTCATTTAATTTGGAATTGTTCTGCAATTAGTCGGTTCCAATATTCTCAGACTGATAGTTTTTAAATGAATGCAATTGGGTAATGCAAGCACATCAATGTGCATGCACTAACATACCATAATACTTTCTCAACTTATTGCATGTATACCGATTCACCATATCCCCGTCTTACATACCTATGTAAGCGTACATGCTCAGTCTCTATATACTTGATATCAAAACAAATTGTTCAGTTACAACCACTAAAGAAGGTAGACAAGTCCCTCTACGACCCGCGCTGCTTATGAAATTCACAATAAGATACCTATGTGCAAATTGCCGCCAACGACAATAATTCAACACGTAGTGATAGCACGATACAGTAGCCTTGAATTGGTGCATAGCGCAACATATCAAACTAAAGCGATACGGCTGGTTTCGTTATAGTAACCCGCACGTGAAATGCGAATAACAATCGCTATTATTGCAGAAATCTGCAATTGATAGATATTTAACGAACTTTGAGTAAAAATATACCAATGTACGGCTAGACGCGATTTTACAAGTCTGGCTGAGTATTAATGCAAAACGTACAAAATACGCTGTTTCTATTTCATTTTTAATTGCAAGAAACAAAGTGATTGCATAACATTTGTAGCCTGTTTAACGCTTACGAACGAAATAAATGACAGACAAAATAGCACGCTAACAGCTCACCCTGAGCTTATCTTTTGTAACTGTAATGAATTATTAAATGACACCGATGACAATTGCTAACAATTTTTTCACAATAGGCTGCCAAAATAAACTTTTAAGAAATTTTTTTTTACATTTGAATACTTTCATATTTTGATCTTTAGAATGCGTTTGATTGTGTATAAAGCTGTTACAATGACTTCAAATGAATAAATATGTATTATTGTCATACAAATGAAGGCTGAATAGAAAACTTTTCAAAACGTGTTGATATATGTGATTCTAGCCCACACACCTAATCATACTTTTGACGCCAAAAAGAGGTCTTGAGGCTCTTTCTTTTCTTTAATTATTGTTCATTCCAAAACGTAGAAATATTGAAGTGTATTGTGTGAAAAAAATTACGGATGTACTTTTTAGTAAAATGTTCTTCATATGTTTACCCATGTCCTTTATGTCAAATAATATTGTTATAACGTGTATCTAAAACGCTTGATTAGAACACTATACACATGTAATAATAAATAGATACATTCACTTTGTAGACAATGATGTACAAAGAACCATCAGTTTCCCTTATTAGTCCTGGGGTCTGTGTATGTGAATTTGAATAGTTTTGAATCTTTCATTTCAGCTTCCCAGATACTATCAAACATTTCATTGTCCGCAATAGAAAACCAGTTCTTCCAATCACCAATTTGACCTGAAGTGCAAATGATAACATAAATATATTAAATATAATAACAATATATGTCGTGCTACAAATGATAATTAAACAAAATACACGTGGTGTCAATGTATGGGCATTAGGCAGTAATGATGTAAATTATAAACCGACTAAAACACATGGATAATACTTAGTAAAACAATTTCCAATCAGATTTATCAGATCTTTGTATCGATCATTTGATTTGATCCGTCCGCCCTCCCGCCCGACCACCCTTCCGCCAGCCAGCCAGCCAGCCAGTCAGTTATTAATCATTTGTGATAAAAAATGTAGGATTCTGCCTCAAATATTCTACCACTGGATCGGTGCCAAAATATGAACAAAGGCCATCCTTGGGAAGTCAATATTTGGTCTTTATGGTCAGGCTGTAAGAATAAATGTGATAGAAATATACAACATGCTACCTTTTCTAAAGAAACTGAAGTCATTTTTGAATGCTTTCTTCATCATTCCTGACGGTTTTTTATTTTTAGCCATGTTTTCAAAACTACAGGCTTCTAAGATATCAGACTTTAATGTTTCGTCTAAATCAACTTCTAGGAATTTCAGTAGTCGATCCAGTTCTTTTTGACCATCCTACAAATAACAAGAGGGTTATGATGGCTCTATATCGCTAACCTGAGTATTGTAACAATAAGGAATAATTTAATCAGTGAAAGTTATTTGACATGGTAAATAGTTATCTACCCAAACCGTCAAGTAGCTATTGAAATCAACTAGAAGTCCACTAGACAATGCCATATACAAAATATTGAAGCTCTAGGCCTTGTGGTTTTGGACAAGAATATTTTTTATCTTCCTATATAAGTCTATATAAATCAAGTGACCCTGGGGCGGGGCCAATTTTGACCCTAGGGCAATCATTTGAACAAACTTGGTAGAGGTCTACCAGACAATGCTACACACTAAATATCAAACCTCTAGGTCCTCTGGGTTTAGATTTTGGAAGATTTTCAAAAAAATCCTTCTGTATAGAATGGAATTCTTTTTAACAATTTAGGTAGAGCTTCAAGCAAGGAACACACATGTGAAGTTTTGTTGAAATTGACCCAGTGGTTTAGGATGAGATGTTGTTTAAAGAAATTGTTGACGACGGACTACGTATATAGCTCGATCCTAAAAGCTAACATTGGCACTCTGAGCCAGGTGAGTTAAAAACAGACAAACGAGCTGGATGTCTTTACGAGCGAATGGAAAACAAAATGAAATATCTGGAGAAAACTCAAAATCCATTGACACCCCACTGGTTCGGTTATTCATTCAAAAATATACCGTTTAAAGCCACAGTTCAATTGAGACTGCGGTCGTTGTCCATGGATTAATGCGCCGAACGATTGTAACATGTTGAGCTATTCAATATTGACTATGTATGTAGTTTTCCTTAAGTGCATTATGCAATATCTATCTAGTATCTATGGTGTTATTCAATACTTAATTGAACTGTTGTTGTTGTGGGACACCGTGTAATATTAGCATGTTTATTTATTATGTTGTTGACTGATGTCATGGCAACTTATTACAGGTCTATAAATGTATAGGATGGTATATAAGATCACTAATAATAAAATAAAGATGTCGACGTGAAATCGTGTGTTATGATTATGTTACACGATTCTCGGTCGCAGCAGGGCGTACCATCCATGGAAAAAATGACAACTACTAGTATGCAGATTTTTCTCCCCTTACAGAAAATAATGCTTTGCTGTGAATGTTTGCAGTGAATTTTAGATGAATAGAAAGTGAATGGAACTTGGTGTATTCGCCGGCTATTCGCTTCTTGTTCATATGTCACACGCAAATTAGGTATGCAACGGACAGCTGCTGTAAATGGACAGCGAATAAAAAGTTTGTTAGCTATTCACTGCTTATTCACGGCAGTCAATTTATTTCCCGTTCGCTGCATGTTTCTCCGTTGAGTAATCAGCTATGCGTTTCCGCTGAATGAGCAGCAATTTTTATACGGTGAATTATAGGCGATCTGTCTGTGATGATCAGTTGATAACAGTTTGAAACCAAAGGGATTTGTATCGCAAAAGAAATCCTTTTTTCATGTAACCCATATATAGAAGCGAAAAAACTTCGACAATTCTAATTTTCTCACGCATGTTATAAACTTCCATGTTATTGCAACACAGTACAAAATATTTAACTCATACATAGTGCAACGTGAGGGCACTTAAACACGCTAACAGAAAATGTGTTGAATGAAAAGTGAACAATAGAATTGTTCTAAGTGCCTCTAATGAACAAGGAGCGAACTAGGAAATCGTGTGTGCCTGCCGCGAATACTCAGCGAATATTATTCTTCCGGTGAAGAGACTGCGAACAAAATTGCATTGATCGCCGTTTATTCACCAGACGCAGTGAATTGTTTGCAAACTGCTGCAATGACAAGAACTGTTCCCAAACCATTTAATTTCTATTCACTTCTCATTAACTGGAAAAGTGCTATTCTGTAAGGGTCCACATGCGGAAAAGTTGCAAGGGTAAATTAGTACTGGTTGGAATAATGGAACGTTCAGATACAAAAAGAATATTTCATAAAATGCATGTAGAAGTATTTGTAAATTTTGCTAATTGATTTTTTTTCAAAAAGTTATAAATACCAGTTTCAGATTCTCGTAGTGCAGAACGTGGAGTGGGAAATCAATGCCGTCATTAATCGCTTTTTCCCATTCTTTTAGATAGTCCGTGTACCTGCCATACGCTACTATAAAAGATAAAGGATCATTTCCCAAACTGTTTCATAATTTCTTTAGCCTGGCTAACATTTGGGTATTTAAGTGGCTTCTCTGTATGGACAAAGTAATTTAAAATAATAGGTAATGGTTTAGGGTTAGGGATTATGTGGACATAAAATGCTCTTAGGTGGCCAAAATGAAGAGTCGTATCAATTACGTTATAGTACATGTTGTTTCCATGTATTTGTACATAAATGTATTTTTCTCATAATTGTACCTCCTATACATATTATGAACAAAAATAAACAAATAATTCTTTTTAATAAGCTTCAAATGTATTTCATTATAATAATATATGTAATAGTTTCATATTTTATTCTTCAATACATTTTTTGTACTTGCAAATACATTGTAAGTCTAAGAAAATTATTCATTTAATATTCATATTAAGGTTGGCCTTTGCTGATTAAGTATCATATTAATTAATTTGATAACTTTTCTATTACACTATGCGAGGCAAATTTTACTCACCAAGCGATAGTCAATAATTAAAATTGTATACGAAAAGAAATCCAATGAATGTCAGTAAAATTATGTATTTAATATCGAGGCTGTTCAACGTGCTTAAAAATTTATTCAAATAATAAATCTTACGTTTTCCTTCCATGTAGGGTTGCAGCCAGTTGGAAAATCGTCCATTATAATTACATGCTATTTTACCCTTGATGTGATTAAAGAACGATACAGCCGTATCTTTTGGATTGCGGACGCACAGAACGGTTTTTGGCTTGGTTACTCGCAGGTCTTTAGGTAGAAACCTAAATACAATGCAACAGAGTGAGTGTTAGCATAGGAGATGTAGTCTTGGACTATTAAGCTCTATATATAAACACAAGGAATGAAACGTTCTTTCCGCCATTTGTCAATACGAACAAAAGTTCAGTTTTTATCATTATTTGGATTTATATTGGGCTATTAAGTTCCAAGAAAGTAGAATTTACCATTTTAAATTTTCAAGACAATAGACTTTACCATTTGTAACTATAAACAATGCTCACGTGCAACAGATGTAGATAATAATACTTGAACTGTTCAGGTAATTCTGAGAATTCTAGAAATTCAGTGCTTCGGTTTTGGGGAATTCCGTAAAAATTATTCCGCATAGTTGTATATGAGTTCCAAATACCCTACCCTTGCCGGGTTACGAAGGGCAGTAACTCATGCATTTGGGTACCAGTTGTGAATCTTTGAATGCATTAATAGTGGTTGAGCTAAGAACAGTGTTTCATTCTTTATGCATATTATATATACAGTGTACATATCTTCATTTTGACCTTTG